>CM032626.1:42205306-42332908 GCA_019097785.1 Fraxinus excelsior | reverse complement strand
AGCGAAGAGCCTTTCTCAATGGATTCACTCACTGAAATGTTTAATCAAATGAGGCCAAACATAGTGGCCTTGGAAGAGCCAGTAATTGGCAAAAAAGAAGCCAAACAACCTTAAATGAGTGTTCAACAACAAAAACAAAAGGCCGAAGTTCAGGCCTTCAGAGCCAAGTTAATGGCTTTCAATAAAGAGTGTGGACGGATGAAGAAAGAAGAGGCGGCGTTAAAGATGCTGAAGGACAAATTGATAGTGTCCGAAATGGAGCAGAGCTTGGATTGGGAAGTCCATAAAGTGGATTGCCTGGAAGAGCAAAATTCTCTGAGCGACGTGGATGATGAAGCGACGAAGATCCCTAAGTCGGGATATGCGCAAGCTCAAGATCCCTTGGTCAAAGTTAACATTGGTGAGGAAGGAGAGGATCGCCCAACGTTCGTCAGCCAAATGCTGCCTCATGAGGTTAGTGACCGATTAATCGCTTTATTGAAAGAATATAAAGATTGTTTTGCTTGGGAATATGAGCACATGCCTGGTTTGGATAAAAACTTGGTAGAACATAGGTTGCCGACTAAACCAAATTTTAAGCCTCATAAACAACCTCCTAGACGTTTCACTCCCAACGTATTGCCAGAGATCAAAAAAGAAATAGAGCGATTGTTAAAAGCAGGTTTTATTAGAACGACCAGATATGTGGAGTGGTTATCCAATATAGTGCCAGTATTAAAAAAGAATGGCAAGTTAAGGGTATGCATAGATTTCAGAAATTTGAACTTAGCTACTCCCAAAGACGAATATCCAATGCCTACGGTAGACTCTCTGGTAGACTCAACTGCAGGACATGTGATGTATTCTTTTATGGATGGATATTCGGGATATAATCAAATCTACATAGCCGACGAAGATATACACAAAATTGCCTTTAGATGCCCTGGGTCTTTAGGGTGCTTTGAGTGGGTAGTAATGCCGTTCGGATTAAAAAATGCGGGGGCAACGTATCAAAGAGCAATGAACCTCATTTTCCATGATATGATAGGCAAATTTGTGAAAGTTTATGTAGATGATGTAGTGGTCAAATCTGTTAAAGAAGAAGACCATTTTGAACAACTGCGATGTTCATTCGAACGAATGAGGCAGCATAAACTAAGATTGAACCCTTTGAAGTGTGCGTTTGGCGTGAGTGCAGGAAATTTCCTTGGATTCCTGGTACATAAAAGAGGGATTGAACTTGATAAAAATAAAGCGAAGGCTATTTCAGAAGCTAGGGCTCCTAACAACAAAAAAGAGCTGCAAAGGTTTTTAGGCCAAATCAATTTTCTAAGACGCTTTATATCCAATTGTGCAGGGCGAACGAAAGCGTTCTCACCTCTCCTAAAGCTGAAAAATCAAGACGAATTCGTCTGGAAAGAAGAACATCAAAAGGCTTTCGAAAGCCTGAAGACATACTTAACGAACCCACCAGTGTTGGTGTCACCAATCCAAGGGCGGCCGATGAAATTGTATGTGTCGGCTGAACAAGAGTCGATAGCGGGAATGGTCGCACAAGAAGACCAAGTTGGCGAAGAAAGGGCGATTTATTACTTAAGTAGACGGTTAACCAGATGTGAATGTAATTATTCTGCTATCGAGAAGTTGTGTCTCGCATTATACTTCACATGTACAAAACTAAGGGCCTATTTACGGCCTGTAACAGTCTATCTAGTCTCCAAAGTTAATCTGTTCAAATACATGTTTTCTCGCCCTATTTTACACCAACGAGTGGGTCTTTGGACTTTAGCACTGTCGGAATTCGAAATAAAGTATGTGCCCCAAAAGGCAGATAAAAATCAAGCCTTAGTTAATTTTCTGGCCGATCATCCATGTCTGGACGTACCTCACGAACTAGAACTCGAGGTTGATTCGTTTGAATTGAAACCATGGGTTTTATATTTTGATGGATCGAAAACTTCTAAAGGAGCAGGTGTAGGAGTGGCTTTGATAAATCCTTTAGGGGTTTGCTATAAGTTCGCATTCACCTTGGACAGAATCTGTACTAATAATCAAGCCGAGTACGAAGCCTTGATTGTGGGTTTGGAATTGATGGTAAAGATGAAAATAAAGAATGTAATCGTCAGGGGCGATTCTCAATTGGTGATTCATCAATTGACCGGTGATTTCAAATGCCAAAGTAATTCTATCGTGAGTTTATACGAAATCGCCCAAGAGTTGTTGGAAGAATTTGACCAAGTAGAGCTTCAATGTGTCAATAGAGTATACAATGACATGGCCAACGAGTTGGCTCAGTTGGCTTCTGGCTATTCAAAGGCGATAAGTTGGGAATCTATCTACGAATACGGAACTTTGTTGCCCGTTGTTCAACGGAGGGCAAGGAAAACGGAAATTCAATGCATAGAAAGTGGGATCGCGCTAGATTGGATAGATGAAATTAAGGAGGCCTTCAAAGAGCTCGATGGGCGAATTAATAGACGAACGAAATTGCGTTTGTTGAACTATGCATTAATAGACGAAGAATTATTCAAAAAACGTTCTGATGGTGTGTTATTAAAATGTGTGAACTTGCAAGAGGCTAAGACAATTATGGCCGAGGTGCATGAAGGGATATGTGGAGCCCATCAGGCTGGCCAAAAGATGAGATGGCTAATCATTAGAAGTGGATATTTTTGGCCAAAGATGGGTGAATCATGTGTTCAATATGCAAAAAGTTGTTTAGCGTGCCAAAAACACGGTCCAATACAGAGGGCACCAGCAAGCAACATGGCACCCATTATCGAATCATGGCCGTTCAAAGGTTGGGCGATAGACTTGATAGGGAAGATTTACCCTCCATCGTCCAAACAACACACATTTATTATAGTCGCCACGGACTTTTTCACCAAGTGGGTTGAGGCAGTCCCTATAAAGGAAATCACCCAGAAACATATCATAGAGTTTGTCCGAGACCACATCATTCACAGATTTGGGATCCCACAAACTTTAATGGTAGATAATGGGACTTCCCTAAATGGATATCAAGTGAAGGAATTCTTGAGCGAGTTTGGAATTAAGTTGGTAAATTCCACACCGTATTACGCTCAATCAAACGGTCAAGCAGAGTCATCCAACAAGACTCTGAAATCTATCATAAGGAAGATGATAGATGAAAATGCCAGAAACTGGCACGAATGCTTGAACAAAGCTTTATGGGCTTACAGAACGTCGCCCCGCTCGAGCACTAACGTCACACCTTTCCAACTCACTTATGGGCAGGAGGCTGTATTGCCCGTAGAAATCAACGTGCAATCCATAAGGGTGCGTCGGCAGTACGAATTGAACGAGAATGAGTACAATGAATCGTTGGTTCAAAACTTGTTAGAATTAGACGAATTGAAGTTAGACGTGCTAGACAGGTTGCAAGTTCAGAAACAAAGAATGGCTAGATTTTACAATAAGAAAGTTATAGCCAAATTCTTTAATGCGGACGAATTGGTTTGGAGGACCATACTTCCTTTAGATAGTAAGGACCCAAAGTATGGCAAATGGTCGCCAAATTGGGAAGGGCCTTATAGAGTGAAGAGTGTGTTGCCTAATGGAGCTTACCACTTAGAAGATTTAGATGGTACTAGGCACATAAGATTTATTAATGGTAAGTACCTGAAAAGATATGTTCCATCCCTTTGGGAAAGTGAACGGATAAACACTTGAGTGATAAAATCGCAATCATAATCTAACCACGCCAAGCGACGGCAGTTAACAAACTGGACGATCACGTTCCGATAGCAAAATAAGTGATGTATTCATGCCGAACGATGGCGGTAAGTAAAATTGGACGATCACGTTCTAAGAAAATCAGAGAGAACAAGGCATATTCAAAACAAAGTCCTTTATTATCCAGTGCTCCTTACAAACCATTCTTTACAAAAAATTAAAAGACATAGGCAAAATACAAGGCGATACACGCTACAAATCATCTTCTGACTGAAAGGGACAGAAAGAGTGAAACCAGTACGGCCAGCCTTTCAGTCTAGGCCGTAAGAGGGTGAACTGCCCCTGCATCCTTCCCAAACGCATTGCTGCAGTGGTAGACAAGGAGAAGCAACCCTTCAATCCATGGCCAGATAAGAGAGTGAAATGTTCCCTACCGCCTTCCTAAATGCATTGATGCAATAGTAGGCGAAGAGAAGCACTCTCAACAAGCAAACCGAGGGCAAAAGTCTTGCCTCGGTTTGACATTTCCTATACCTCCCATACCAAAAGTAATTTCAAAACAAAGGAGATGAGTCGAGAAACCCATCCCTGTAGAAGAGGAAATTGTTGGGAAACGACCGGAGTGCCATGCAATGGCAGGAAGCTCTGATGGTAAAGAACAGAATTTGAGAAGGCATGAGGATGAGAAAGATGAGTGTAAACAGGCATATTTATAGGGGTTGGAAGATCAAAAGCCGGAATCTGGAAGGTCACATTTATGACCAGTAAGTGAAACCAATATGGCCCAAACATTTAGGGAAGAAAACTCAAAAGCCCAGAGAATATGCATGAAGGTTGGCACAAAAACTGAGTACGAAGAAGATCGGCGATCAAGGATAAACGTTACTTCAAAATAACTATTCATTAATAATGGTGAATTATGTCAGATTACATAAAGTAAAGGCAGTCAGCGCGAAAAGTTACTAAATTAGAACAGTAAATGTTCAATTACAATTCGCCCCAAACTGAGCGCATTTGCTGCCTAAGTCTATCCCACTCTTCGCCCTGCCTGGAGGAAAGGATGCCAAACTCCGTCACCAAGTCATCGTCAACCTCCAACTTCTGATACTGCTCCAATAAAGATTTGGTTTTTGCAATTCCTTGGGAGGCAGTACGCTTCTTAGCAGCTATTCTTGCCATGCAATCGTTCATTTTCGCTTGCAGCTCCTTCATTTCAGCAGTCAGGCTCAACATCAAAGAGTCTTCCACTACAAGTTCTGAAGAAACCTCAGTCAACTCAGCATGGTTCCTATCAATTTCCTGAAGCAAGGACTCTTTCTCAGAAGAAGCGCGAAAATATTGGGCACTTCTGGCCTTCAATTCTGCGTTTTTGGCCAGCAAGGAAACGATGTCGGCGTGAAGAACCCTCAGCTTCACTTTAAAATCAGTAGAAATGCTGAGCGATGGGAGTGAGAGTACTTGCAGTAGGTTCGCACTCAACATGTCTAGCTTGGCCTTCTGCTGAGCGGCGCTAGCACGGCCAATCTCCATATCCATGAAGGAAACATACTCAAACAGTGCCTGTTTGAGAAGTGTCATGTCCTCGTGTGCAGGAATGGAAGACGATGCAGAGGATGTTTTCATGCGCGCCCAAGAGGTGAATAGGTCTTGGATAGAGTTGAGAATGTTATCAGATTCCTGCAAAAGAAAGTTGCCAATATTGAAAGTTTCTCTACACAACAAAGCAAAATCAGAGATAAGAGCGCAGTAAAAAGACCTCATCGCCGGTGGGTGGAAATTCAGGAGCTCCCCTTATTTCCTCCATCACTTGAGGAGATTTCCCCTTAGCCGGGCAAGAAGGACCCTCCCCACCAGAAGAAGACACCAGAATCTCTGCACATTTCATATCGCAGTAAACCAATGAAAACAGCAACGATAAAGAAAGGCCAAAGGTATCAAAAGTAAGCCTTACCTTCTAGGACCTCGCTTGGGGGGTCGACACCCTGAGGAAGAGGATCGTCTGAAGATAATGTTGCTGGAGCTTGATGCTTGGGCGGCGCAGCCTTGACAAGAGGGGAGGAGGAAGAATCGACCAAAACCATAGCCCCGGAAGAAGAATCCTTCTGGAAAGAAAAGCAAATCATTATCGCACGAAGAGAAAACGACTTGTGCAGTAGGTGAAGTTCAATTACCTTTCTCCTTATGATGAGGGGGGTGTCATCATCATCATCATGGGATACTACGGTCGCAGCTGGCCGCTTGCGACTAGGAGCACCTTTAGAAATGGTAGGCTTCGAAACTGGGGAACGTGTAGGCGCAGTGGAAACGGGAAAAGTGCCATGTTTATCCAGGAGGTGGAAGGCGCGATTTGCATCAGTTGAGAATAACATTTGCTTCACTGACGGCCACAGTTGGTCAAAAAGGGGATGAGTAGCAGCAGTAGGATTGAAAGGGGCGAAAGTAAAGCCGGTTGCCAAAAGTTTATTACGGACATCGATGGCCTGGGCTTCTGTTTTGTTAAGAATGTAGAAGCGATCCATCATATTATTGGAGTAGCAAGGAGGGACAGGCCACATTTGGCCGAAACCAAGCTGGCGAGCACAAAATTGGGGAGCATATATTTCTACCCCCGCTTTAGCATTGGTCCCTGTCAGAATGTCGTGAAACAATTCTCTCCCTACTAAAAACTGAACCCAAACAGGCAGAAATGTATCCGCCTCGGCCAAAGTAGAAGGAGGCCGCACAAAAGGAGGAATTTGCTCGGAAGGAAAAGGAAAGAATGAAAGGGTTGAACTCAAAGTGTGGAAGAAAGTGAAAACATCTCTCGTGGACATATTTACAGGGCTCAGTTGATGAATAAAAAGCCCATAACAGGAAACCTCGCGAGGAGGAAAAGGTGAAATACCCAACTGAGGGAAATAAGATCTCAACCACATTTGAGCAAGCCATAAAGGCCCACTGCCAGTGGGAGATGCATTATTCTTCAATTGGAATTGGAGCATGGCCATGCCCCTATAAAGAGCAGCCAGAAGGAATGAACATAAATTCAAAGGTCTACCCCGAGCCAACTCATGAGATAGGGGCAAGTAGCTCATAGAGGGTTTCAAGCTAGGAACACAAAGGACGTATTTACAGAGCCAGACTTGGAGAAAAGCAACTCGCTCAGAATGGCTAGGCTCAGATACAACAGTGACATAACTGCCCTGCAGGCTCGAGTAAGACTCAGTAAGCTTTTTATCAAAATTTGGGGCAGCACCAGAAATTAGCATGCCCGGAAAAATAGTATCGCCCAAAGGCGGAAGATTCAACAAGGCCCCAACGTCCCTCAAAGTGATGGTCATGGGACCAAGAGGAAAAACAAAGGTATTGAACTCGGGGGACCAATAACTTAGGGCGATTGGAAAAAGCACAGGGTCATATATTGGGGGGAAAAGGGTAATCTCCAATAGGTCCAGAATTTTAGCACGTTCAAAAATTGATTTGGTGGGACCATGAGCCACCATACGTGCATGCCATCTACGGAAAGATGCATCAGTTTTAGGCCAAGTACGAATACCTCTATCATGGATCGGCCTCAATGGCAAAGATTGCGAGAAAGGGAGATCCTCAGAACACGGGAACAAATGTCCAACAGCGGCCCGTTCGACGGATTCAACATCATTGAACGACGGACCCAAATAAAACTCATTGCGGTCCGCATCGGATTGTGAAAGGAAAGACGGGTTCACATATGGTCTTGCAAGAAGTGTCTGGAAATCCTCAAAACTGAAAACATTGTCCGAAGGAGTTTGAGAAGTAGTCATTATGGCACAGAAAGTATTTTGTTTTCGAAGATGGTTTGATCTAAATCGAAGGTCGCCGCAAGGGAGACGGTGAAATGGCGAAGAAAGAGATGCCGCAGAATGGTAAATGAAAAGGATGCCGCGTACTTTTGGGGTTTTAAGGGTTTATAACGTCGCAACTTTTCAAACACTAGAACGTAAGCGACGATTGAAATTCTGGGAAGCTCAAATATTGCGGGAAAGATACAGAACGAATATGGCAAAATTAATGGTTAGTATTAATTCTGCCATATTGGGGGGTAATTGTTGACACACTAAAATGCAGCCCAAAATCGAGAGGAAGTCCAATTGATAAATCCAAGGTAAAGATCCAACAGAAGCCAATTAAAAGGCCCAAGAAGAAACGCCCAAGTTGAAGGCCTGTGGAAAATCCTGAATATTGGAAGCCCAAGAACAAAGGAATACCATCGCCCCAAAATTGTAGGACGACCAGAAGCCGAACAAAGATGATATGACACAATCGCCCAGAACGACAGCCTCATTGTCGCCCAGAACCCCAAGTCGCCCAAAATCAAACAAGTCTAAAGGATACAGTTTGGAAGCGGTTGGCAAGTAAACCCGGCACGATCCCACGATCCAGGAAGCAACAAAGGTAGTGGCAGCGGTTACTAAGCAACTACTCCCCGAATTAGTGATTCCCCACTAAAAGAGTGGGCGGTTACGAAGAACACGAAGCAAGTCTGAGCAGTTTCGATAACCAAGGGACGCTCAAGAAGTATAAAAGAAGTAACGTCATAGAAGACAAGGGACCGAATCAAAAACTCTCTACAAGAGATCATGTAATTTTCATTTCTTAGTTTAAATTTAATCCTTTTTTCAGTACTCGTGTGCTTGCGCCCCTTGGAGGCGTTTTGTCTACTTCCTAATTGTAATCCTTCACTGGCATACGCACCCCTTTTTGGGACTTTGTCTCAAGAGGTCTGTTCCTTACACAATCGTCTGACCCTTCTTTCTCGTAATTGTTGGCGGGTTGCAAAACGCGCGAAAACATTCCTAAATCCCCCTCATACTAGAATTTTGAATTTCACAAGGATTTGGTACTTCGTTTAAACTGGGATTCGAAGATTTTCTTATCAAGGAAATTTCTCATGAACCTTGAATGCAAAGTTTCTGTTTTACTAACAAAATTAGGTGCTTTTGTAGAGTGTTTATGGTATATTTCCTTGTATGAAAACTTTAGATTTGAAGTTCAATTTAGCCACTGTTTGGTACACATTAAAATTTTCGTTCTCAATTTTCTACTCATTTTCAAACACACATTATTTTGTTACATTCTTCTACTCATTATGTAATTATGATTTTTAAACTCGTTATTTTGTTGTAAACTCCAACAACATATATGAAGATCCTATAAATTTATATTAAG
This sequence comes from Fraxinus excelsior, assembly GCA_019097785.1. Classification (NCBI taxonomy): domain Eukaryota; kingdom Viridiplantae; phylum Streptophyta; class Magnoliopsida; order Lamiales; family Oleaceae; genus Fraxinus; species Fraxinus excelsior. Next base: position 42,324,046 of record CM032626.1, on the reverse strand, counting down.
TATGACTTGTATAGTTGAAAATTGAAACTATAAAAAATATTCTATTTTTTGTATTTCTAAAACTTGAAAATTGTATAATTGAGTAATTGTCTGAATTATTAAGTAAATATAGTATTTTATAATTTTAAATGTTTGATATGTATTAATTATTAAATGAATTTTAAAATGATAAAAAATTTAAAATAATATCAAAAGTAAGAAAACTCTTTTTTACACCTAAGCACGTAAAGTTGGAAGGTTTGCTTTCATGTCTAACCATGTTTTACGTTTTTTAAAACACTGCTAAAGATAGATTAAGAGCCTGTTTGGTACGGCTTAAAATTCAATTAAAATTGAAAATATGACCGTTATTGGGTCTCACCCGTCTAATAAAAGTCAACAATAACGGCTATATTTTCAATTTTAATCTGATTTTAATCTCTACCACACACCCCATAAATGTTCACACGTAGGTCGAACAATAGTTTTTGTAATATTAATAAAGTTTTGTATTTGCACATAAGCATCTTTTTTTTCTCTGTTCAAGAATATCTAGACCTAGTGGTGCTAAATGACCAGCAAAGGTGTGTGAAAACTTGTCCCAATAATGTGCTTTTGCTTCGAAATATCCCTTAAAACTTGCTTAAAGATCAAATAGACCCTTATACATCATTTTATTCAATTAGGACCCAAGGTATACGGATGTACTACATGTACATTATCATTTATAGATTAATTTACATACGCGTGACGTGATAAAATATGATTTAAGTCAAAAAAATTCAGCCAAATTAAAAATAAAAACTACCCTCTTTTTGACACATCTGTAAAACTTTATATTACTCCGTATGTAAAAGTAGCATTATTCTACGACACAAGGCCATTTCTTAGATCATTGTTTTGTGTGAAAAAGAAAAGTACTATACTTAATATTTTCACGAAATCAACAATTCTCTTAAACGAGTTAAATAAGTTCAAAACTTGCGTCAACAATTTGTGGCGTACGATAATCCGTCAACAAACAGATAAAAGCCATGTTGAAAATTGAGATGAGCATCCCCTCCGCTACTCGGAAGCTAGAACTTGATCTTATAACGCGCACAGCCCGGCGTAACAAGCCGAACTATATGTTTCAAGTAGTCTAATATAGATTTGCAAATTTCGTGGTAGTATAAGATTATCAGTTATTCATCTCCTCTTTTTTCTCGAGGATGGGATGGGGTTCACCTTCTTCGACCATGTAAGCATAATACATCACATAATTAAAAGAGTAATCAATGTGAAAAACAAAGGGATTGCAGCAAGAAAAATGAGAAAAAGCATGCAAACAAGGCACGAGTCAGTGTAACACATCTTAGGACTAGATTTCAATACAGACAAATTATTCAGGTGCCAACATAGCTAGCCTCTGAGCCCGAACCACGTGGCAACTGATGCAGGACACTTGTAGGTGACGAATTGGATGTTGACGATCTTAACGCCTCAGCAAGTGGCCCGCCCATTGGAGCCACCTGATTAGTCCCCCATGGTGCACCCCAATTCAATTGAAGCCTCTCTCTCTCCCCGTTAATAACTTGACGCTCAGAGTCATCCACGTCGTCTCCAGTACTGAGTTTCAATGAGAAATCTGATGATGGGTTTCCACTCCCCATTGAAATTGACAAGTTGGTGGCTGAAGCCATGGAGCTGGTTGCATTGTCTGTTTCTTGAAGTGATCTAGGCCAATCATCAAAGAAATGGCGAAGGGTTCGACCACTAGGTTCGCCGTTGTTTTGGGCTTCAAATGGACCCTTTGTCTCAATTATAGATTCTGAAGGCCTACTGTTGTCATCGACCCAAATTAGGTAAAGATATGGTTATGTACAGTCTCTTTAATCCCTACTTGCTAGAAACCAAGAAAATGAAGATCTCGTGCTCCTTAAAGTTGCCTGATAGTAAAATGCCTCTAGCCCTTAGATCAAATTATTCTTGATCCGAATTAAGATTTTTACCAAAAAAAGAGGAAAAAAGGAATGAATCTGAAATGTTTGGTAGAAAGAGCATAATACTTATTTGAATGTGGTGTATTATGCTCCAATACAATGGATAAGAAAATAAGTGGTTGGGGCGAGTTGTGCAATAAATGACCTTGTGCTTTGTCCAAACTCAAAAATATCAAAATAGGGTCCCACAGAGATACTGAAAATCTAAAGTGAATTCATATACGGGACCTCAATTCAACAAAGACAAAAGAGTACTGGGGAATGCTGTTCGAGAATATCAAACCATGTTTGATGGCAAAGATCATTGAATCAAGTTAACATTCAAGTTCTTCCTTTTGGGGAACATATAATTGCTATCAGAAATATAATCAGACTCCCCCAAACCCCACAGAATAATAAGTTTAAAAAAAATCCAACTTGAAATACAAGATTTTGCCCCTTCTATCTAAGTAGTTCTTGATGACATAATGTTTATGTATCTTAATTTGATAGCATAATGACGCATCAGTTTATTTCTTTTCTTAACTATTAAGTTTCAAATATACCTTTGATTAAAGTGAAGAAGATCCATGGAAGGTGAAGGCCCGGAAAGAGAAAAAGGCATGGTGCCACCGCCACGGCCACCGCCTATTGCTTCCCTAGCAACGGCGTTGGTCGTCTTAAGGACTTCTCCAATACCACTGTTGCCGGCTTTGCCGCCATAAGGAGTAGAGGTGGACGTGGGGATTTCCACAGGCTTTCTTGAACGGTTGCGACCGCGGTGGACATGACGCTCGCAGTACTTCTGCCCGGCAACTACATCCCTCGAGCACCGCCATTTCTTGCCGTCAGTCCTCCGGCATCTGCCTGGCTCCGGATCCATGGCCCCTTTTCCCCAGTATCCAGATTGCGGCACTGATCCACCATAGATGTACACAGTTAAGCACAATATAGCAAATGAAAGTTCTTTATAGCAAAGCTAATTAATTAACCCAATCTTAAGGATGCTAAACTGTATACACGTTTCGAATATGCAATTTCACAGATTCCAAGGACTAGATGCCAAGCAACATTCTTGAAAAACTCGATTCGATTTTATCATGTAACTTGCTTGACTGGTGAAAAAATGTACCATCAGGAAATATGTGCTTTGTACTAGATATTAGAAAATAAATATTGTGTGGTCGACGCCTTATTGCTAGGGATTGAGTCCTAAAGCAACAAATAAATAAAAAACACGCACAAAAAACCGCAGATTTATAATAGTTCATCATCAACTAGAAAGCTAAGTCGAAAAAGATTTCCCTGCATGAGATTCGAGTGACCTAAGGCCGGCCCTTCAAAGAGGGCACTTAAAAATCTACAGTGACCTGAGACAAATATGGTGTATGGTATCTTAAGCTCTTTCAGTGCTATCAAGTACTAGTTCATTCAAAGAAAGAATAAGCTGGAGTGAGGGAAGAACAAAAAAAGAGCACTAAAAACTTACAACCTGGCTGATAATGGGGATAGTAGGGATGAAGAGGGTGGTGAGAGAGGTAATATGGAGAAGGAGAATTGATGAGACTTTTCTTAACAAGATGGAGTAGTTCAGATGGAACAGCAGCACCAGCTATCATATGTTTGAAGATCAATGCCTGCAGTTCAAGTTCTTGCCACTGGGCCAAGCTGAAGTAACTCCCCATCCCTGACAATATCCCACAACAAAATAGAAAGAAAAAGATCGTAAGCGAAACTTGTAAGCTAAAAAAACCCAGAAACTTAACTTTCCATAGCAGCAAGCTGTAAACTTTCTGAAGACACTGTCACACACACATGGATGAGAGAGAGAGAGAATAATACAGGGAACTTTGTTGGCAGAGGGTGTGGTTGAATCAGAACAGTAGGCTGACAGGTTGCTGGTGGGATTAGGTACGAACAACGGGAGTGCAGGACCAGGTGGTTGCTGTGGATGAGAGTCAAGGAGAAGTCTTGGTAGCTTTGCAGAAGGTGTTTGTTGTTTTTCTTCTTCTGACTCATGCTGGTCTCTCCATTTCTTCAGATTGAAGTCCATGGAAAAAGGAATTAGATATACACACAGGGTTTGTTTAGCTATAGTAAACTTTGTTTGGTGTGTTATGTAAGAGAAAGTTTGTAAAAGCTTTTGCAGGGGAGTTGTGTGGACCCTTTATATCTTTTGTTTTGGTTCATTAAATTTCAATGCAAGTGGAGAAGAAGTTTTAGGGCACTTGAGACAAGACAGTTGAGAGAAAAATAAGTTAAAAATAAAAATAAAAAAGGAAAAGCATAGAGACGTGGGTGAGGGGGTGGGGATAGTCTGCAGAATGTGTCTGTCTGTGCAGCTTTGGAAACAGAACAAAAGATAGTATCAGTGATGACTCATAAGTAGGGCTTCAAGAAAGATAAAGATATTATTTTACAGTGTAATATGGAAATGCAAATGCATTTTCACTGCAAATCAAAGAGAGATGAAAATGTAAAAATCCCATTTCAGGCCAAGTCAGTCAGTCTTGTCTAAGTTGGTCAATTGCATTGAAATGAAGTTCAGACCTCAAATTCCAAATTCTATCCATTTTGTCATTTCCTGTTCAATTTATGCCTTCAAATTCGAAAAATATCTAAGCATAGGGAATGGTTTACAGGATTCTCATCGTAGTTTAGCTGGCGGCAGTTGATTGACAATCTATTTTTTTCTCTTTTTCCATTATCCAATGAATTTATGTCATGTTCTATGCGTTAAGATTTAGGATTTTATCTCAGAAGATTAATCTTATTAAGAGGAGTAGTTCAAGATCTTTTATTAATTGATCTGTGTAAACATCATTTATCGATGTGGAATATATATCCTTAATACGCCCCCGCAAGATGGTGGCTCATTTGAGCAGACCAATCTTGAAATTCACGTGCTCATTTTTGAAGTCTTAACGAGATCGAATCGTTCGTTGGAGCATAATGGGTTCTGATACCATGTTAAAATTTGAGGTTCCATCTTAAAAGGTTAACCTTATTAAGAGGAGTAGTCCAAGATCTTTTATTAATTGGTCTGTGTCAACATCATTTATCGATGTGAGATATATATCCTTAACACTATGTATAAGCAAAATTTGCTAGAGAGACTTTTCTGTAATAAATAGCATTGGATTTTGCTAGGTAAACGTAGCAAAATTCGTACCAATGTCCATAACGGACAAATGTCACTCCCTGTACGTATAGCAAATAGGTTGCTTGCATGCAAGAACAACAATTTTGACCGACTATAAAACAGAAGAACGATAGAGAAAATGGCAAAATGCACAAGGGTTTTGTTATACTAACAATTCCCTCGACAATTTTGTTAACATTTCATGATATGATAACTGCTTATTTGAATAACACTTAGCCCTATTTGATAATTATTATTTCAAAACTTTTTATTTCTCCTGCTCATTCTCAATTACAAATTTACTTAATAAAATATTTTGTAGGTAAACTATGAAGTTTTCGAACCACACATAATTCGAAAAATCACAATTAATTTAGAAGGTTTAGGCTATGGTTAACACGTGGAGATGGTCTTACATAGTTGTATTTTTAATTAAAAAGTCATTTGCTAATAAATAAAGTTTGTTAGTAGTAATTATTTACATTTACCAAGATATTCGAGTAACGTGAAATTGTTTCTCTAGGTGTTATTCTCAGACAAGATAAAGGTCATCTCTTGCCTAGGGTCATGTAAATTATATATTTTCCAGCCTTCCCCATGTTATGACATGATAATCGCGAGGTTTCCGTCCCTACTTTATGGTCAAATCTCCTGTATTTTTTTCATGTGTACTGCTCATTTTTTTATTAATAATTATTTGGCAAGTACATTACGAGCCCACTTGTCACGGATCACAGCTTCACTTAAGCACCGCCACTATATCATTGTAAATATTTTATTTCATTTTGTTAAATAGATAGAAAATAGGAAATTTTTTGTATGATTCTTCGGCCAAAAGACGTCTACTCCCGTCATTTGAATTTTTGTCCCGAAATCAATATAGGGGATATTAGTCTTTCAAACTTTCTAGTGTTCGCCCCATGCACTAGCCATTGTAATTTTCTACTTTCGTCTAATTTATTGTTCAGCTTTCAAGCAATCAATGATCAAGTTTATTTCAATGCATTTCAATTTCATGTTGTAAGCTTTCTTTAAATTGTGATCAAATTTTATTTTCGTCCCAACGCGACCGAGTAAGACGGAAGGTAGTATAGCGGAGCAGACAACTGCCTCACGGTGCCCCTTTCTGTGCTAAGAAGAAAGGTAACCTGTGAAAGTTGGTATCAGAGCTGCAGCTAAAGATTTCGATAAGAAAGCTATGGAAAGTGATCCAATTTCCTCGAACACCACAGAGGTGGTAAATGTTCAAAAGATAAACACGAAACAGCGCTTGGATGCGCTTGAGGTGACAAACATTATGTTGTGTTTTGCCATGGAGGGCCTCAGAGAAAAGGTCGATGTGGCAAAGGCGCCGTTTTATAGAATTTAATGTTGGAGATCTGGTAATGATGAAGTTCCCTGACAGAAACTGTTATAAACTGACAAGAGGGAAAGATTCAAGACTGGTGCCAAAATATATTGGACAATTACCCATCGTGAAGAGGATTGGCAAAGCCGCATACAGAGTTGCACTCCCTTTATGGTGCAAAATCCACAAGGTCCTTCATGTTGGCGTACTCAAACCATACTTTGCTGATAAGGATGACTCATCCAAAAATGAACAAAAGCGACCTGTGTTTGAACTAAAAAGAGCTGAAAAGAAAGTTGCTGAAGAGATTCTTGACCATAGAACTACCGGACTTCTAGAAAATATCATCAAGAGTACTTGGTCAAATGGAGAGGATGCAGCAATGAGGAGAATACTTGAGAAAGTGAAAAAGACCTTGAAACCTTCAAATCATTAATTGAAGCATGTCATTCATTAATGGCTACGAGGACGTCGCCAAAACAAATGAGGGAGAATGTCACGGACCGCAGCTTCACTTAAGCCCCGTGACCCTATCATTGTAAATATTTTATTTCATTTTGTTAAATAGATAGAAAATAAGAAAATTTTAGTATGATTCTTCGGCCAAAAGACATTTACTCCCGTCATTTGGATTTTTGTCCCGAAATTTATTATAGGGGGTATTAGTCTTTCAAATATTTTCAAGCTTTCTAGTGTTCGCCCATGCACTAGCCATTGTAATTTCCTGTTTTCGTTTAATGTAATGTTCAGTTTTCAAGCAATCAATGATCAAGTTTATTTCAATGTATTTCAATTTCATGCTGTAAGCTTTCATTAAATTGTCAAATTTTACTTTCGTCCCTACGCGACCGAGTAAGGCGGAAGGTAGTCTAGCAGAACAGACTATTGCCGCACGATGTCCCTTTCTGTGCTAAAACCTTGAAACCATTGGGGGGTTTTCAGCAATTTCTACTTTTAGTTTTTGTCGACTCTGTCGTGTATGTCCATTACAATTCATTTGTAGACCATGATAATTAAAGATGCTAAAATTTTATGAAGTGTTAGTTCATTCGTCGTGAATTTGACTTATTTACTAAATTATAAATACGTCCTCGACTTGAATTTTTATTGGAAAAACCCATATGTAAGATTGATGGTATTGTTGCTAACAAAGTTCCTATACGGGAAAATTCTACCTACCATACTAAGACAAATTATGTCTTCGTTGTTAATCAACGATGGAATTATTTTATTTGCTCATCTTAATATTGGACTAAAATTGAGATGTTTATTTCCTTATGATGACGCTTTTTAATTGACAATTGAGATCGTTTTGTAAAACTCATGTGGATTGGTTGTTTCTATGCAACATGAGTAATTTTATTCATCTCCAGTAGGATTACAAACACAGTTTAGGTGACTCTAAATTATAGGTTAAATGAAATGTGAAATGAAATGACTTATTTAATTTCACATATCATTTAATATCACATAGACTATGTTTGTAACCTTAGTGAAGATATTCATATAAGAGTCCGTTTGATTATAAGAGTGAAAAATATGTGGAAATAAATGTTTTACGGGGAAATGATTTGCCTAAAAATTATTTTATGGGGAATTATAATTAATTGTGTTTGATTGATATAATTTTTCATGGAAAATGTTGAAAGTTTGGTATCCGTTTGGCTTCTTTTTTTTTATGAAAACTGTCCATTAAAGTGATAATTTATTCTACCATTTAGTCTAAAATTTGTTCCAATTGCCCAAAAAAATTATCATACCTAATATTATTCGTTTGACTTTGTTTTGTATGAAAATTGTCAATAAAAGTGATAAATCTTTTTATCATTGTATCAGACTTTTTTCCACAAATAAATAAATAAACTGGAAATTTTTTTTTCGCCCAAATATCAAAAATTTATTTTTCTAAAAAATGTGGAAAAAAATTTTCTGGGAAATTTTGCCTATCAAACAATAAAAAAATTGAAAAATGGAAATTCCATGAAAAATATGACGAATCAAACGGAGCATAAATTCTTTAGATTGCAGATTCTTTTTATTCAACCCCATTGATCTATTGGGGTTTTTTTTTGTAGTCGCATCATTTTTAGTCACTAATGTATAAATCCCTAAACCAGTATAAATGGTCTTCAAATTAATATTAAGTAAAATTTAGTTGTGCTTATCTCAAAGACATTTGCCAAAATTAGGTTTGTTCGCAGTGAAAATTATCGTTAGTCTTTTTACGTAACATATATGTGACGATTTGTAATTTTGTGCATTAACATCGTAGTTTTTATTGACTTATACATCAAACTACAAGTCATCATATATATACCACGTAAAAAGACTATCAATAATTTTTACAACGAATAACGTTAATATGGGGTAATTAAGGTTTTGGAATGGGGTAGATGACAATGAATGTGGCCTGAGGAAAATAATCCAAACGTCTGATTAATGTCAGAAATGCGCTTATTGTGGTCCAGTACTTGATTTATTTTTTGAACAACTAACTACTGTTTGTGTATGATGTGACAATTCCTTAGAATGTAAAACCAATTTCTTTATTCATGGCTACATTACGCCACTATTTGGTGTACATGAACAGGGTATGTGGTAGAGATTAAAATCAGATTAAAATTGAAAATGTAGTCGTTATTGTTGACTTTTATTAGACGGGTGTGACCCAATAACGGTCATATTTTCAATTTTAATTGAATTTTAAGCCGTACCAAACAGACTCTAAATTTTTTCATTTTCATTTTTTTACTCATTTTTAATCGTATATTTTTTAATAAAATAATATTTTTCATCACATCAATAATTTTTTCTTCTTTTTCAACCACACATTTTCCATTAATTTATTATTTCAGAATATATTCTTCCAAAATAATGTGAGTTAAACGCACCCTACATATTTTGCTCTTTATTAGTCGAGTTTAGTCATGTGTACTATTACACCTTGTTTGATCCACATTCTTATTAAAAAAAAATATTTCGATGCTCATTTTCAATCATACAATTTTTAATAAAATAATATTACACGCAAATTCAAATTTTTTTTTTTTTTTTAATCACATATTTTTCATCATATCACTATTTAAAATATATTATTTCCTTAAAAATGAACATCAAACAGGGCCTTAGTGCCACAATTCATGAGTTGCCAGACAGTTTGATTATTATTTATTCAAATCAATACTCAAAATGTTTACACCTCTTGTATTGTCAAATTAGTGGAAAATCACAGTACAAATAGTTTAATTATTACTAGTCGTAGATGGATTTACTTTCATTTTTACAATGATTAAGAAAATATAATTAATATTGAAAATATTATTTTTCTAATATATTTATATTAAATAGTAGTAATTCATATTTGTTGATAACAAGACACATTAAATAAAAATATAAAAAAAATTATAAATTAATTATAATTTGAGACGGACGAGAAAATAAAGTAAGCATATCTGTATTTTACGAAAGGAGTCTTAAGGTTAATATGATATATGTCCTCACGTGATCGAACTTTTAGTTAAACTAGTCAGAGTAAAACATGCGTTGCGTGTTATTCTGAAATACTTTACAAGTGCCCTGAAAGTAATATTTGACAATTTATTTACCATTTTGATCTAAATATGAAATAAATGCAAGTCATTGAAAGTAAATGTTAATTATTATAAATGCACTTAAATAGTGAAATGGATACTTGAATGTGAGTATTAGAATTACAATTAAATGTATAAATGAAGTTGATTGACAAATACGATATATAAATTAACGTGAATGTTAATTAATTTGAAATTTATACAAATGATTATATATGTGATAATGAATGTTAAATTATTTATACTAAATGAATAATATTTAATTTTCAATTAAGTAAAATTGGATGCTAATTAGAATACATGGATGTCGGGTAAATAGCGAATTTTATTTTGAACGTGAAATTCCAATTAATATTAATTAAATGAGTGTGGATGTCAATTAATTGAGAATCAATAACGGGAACATGAACGTGAATGTGAATGTAAAATTCTAATTAATATTAATTGAATGAATGAGAATGTTAATTAATTGAGAATTAAAAACACGAACATGGATGTGAACGTGAAATCTAATTAATACCAATTAAATGAACGTGAATGTTAATTAATTAATTAATAATTACAATAAATACATGCATGAATAAGAATGTCGTAGTATTTATTACAGTTTAAAAAACAAATAGTTATTGAAAAATGAAAAATACAGGTATTATTGAAATAATTAAATTGTATTAGGATTATAATCGTCCAAAAAATGATTTTTACTCGATGTGATATTTAATATATTATAGATTGAGAGAATTATTAAGTGTTTTTACAAAATTGTCGCATGAAGTCTCGTACAATTTTGCCATCCATATTGATGTTTTGGTCGAGTGGTTACATAAATTAAAATATTTAAGTATTTTGAAGATTCATATCCTCGTTTTTAAGGGTTGGAGGCTCATAATCATGCAAAATAAATAAATAAATAAATAAAAACATGTGATGCAATTAGATAGTTTAATTGAATCGACCATGTTAGAATTAGATAAAAATATTATTATTATTATTATTATTTTTTAAGGCGGGAACGAGCCTCTAATCCAAATATTGGACAAGAGCCCTTGAGCACACCTATTTCTGAGCCAAAACCTATCATTTACATTTAGGTTGTAGAAACGGATTTTTTTTTTTTTTTTTTAATTCATTTATTTTTTAGGATATTTTTATCTGAGGAAGAGTTATTCGTTTCGAAAAGTTTCTCCTTTCTCTTTAAAAGCTAGAATTGGTTATTTGTTATTTGAATAAAATTATGTGTTAGGTTTTAAAGTTGTTGGCAATCTTTTAACAAAATTATCGTTGTAAAAGAGTTTTTAAAAGTCAAAGTATCAAGTGATCAGTTAGAAATTTTAGGATTTGAGTATGGAATGAAGGAAAAAGAGTCGACACAAGTTCGTTAGTATATTGCCCAACTAATGCTCGAGCGGTAAAAACAAAAGATGCATCGCTCACCTGTCGTCTGAACTTCACTTGAGCGACAAACTGTCGCTCACCTATCGCTGAGCTATCGTTCAAGCGACGATGTATTCCGTGAAAACCCAATTCACGTTTTTCAAAGTTTATCTCGCTCATACTACCCAAAACCTCTACACTATATATATGTATGCCACCATTTGAAAAAATAAGAGTTTAACATTGAGATAAACAAGAGATTAATACCTCCATATCATTCTTAGAGTTCAACATTCATATTGAGTTCATTATTGCATTGAAAAATATCAACCTCACATTAACCAAACGCCAAACTACTTACTTCTATAACATCTGTTAGAGTTCTGAAAATTAAGGAAGGTGTATGAGATTTCGATTGTTGGAGAATGAGGAGTTCTCACTGATCCACAGGATATAGAAGAATTCAAAATGTCGAAAATTGGTGCATGAGCTTGCAATCCATGAGGGCTTTGGTAATTACAGTTAAGAGGTCAGAAAGTACTAAAGTTAGTCGAGTCTGATAGTACTGTTAGTTGATTTGTTTATTATGGATTTTTATTGGTTTGAGTCCGGAGGCTTTACCCAGTTATGGGTTTTTTCCGTCAACAATTTTCAAGTATTATTTATTTTTCAATAATTTATTATCTGCGGCAATTCAACATAGGATAGTAGTGCATGTGAATTTATCTAGATTAATTAATAATTGTGACTTGTTGCATTTATTAATTGGTAAATTTAAATTCTGCATAAACACCTATTCACCCGCTCTCTAGGTGTTAGTTGGGTCGAACTCCGTTATTTCATTATGGAACTTGGAGATTTTTCAATTGTTTTCGTCTGACTCCGTATCAGTTTGTAGACCATCAATTCGTCCAAGTTGAGTAACTTTACATACTTAAATTTGCAAAACTATTCTTACTAGATCAAAGGTGTCACATTGGTTGATAGCACTTTAATATGTAGGCAGGAAATTAAACGTGAGAAAATAAATGGACCTACTTCCATGAAAACATACATCAAAATTTAAATCATATTTGGCCATGTATTTATGGTAGGACGAGTACAAGAGACATTGAGAGAGATTTTCACATGAGATTTGCAATCGAACATGTGAGGAGTCATATGTTCACCGTCATTGCTAAAGTTGTTACTTCATATAGTAACTATCTCAACATCTATATTATTGCAATCATTGCTTGAATTCATTTTGTTTTTTGATACTCAACTCTTGTTTGTTAAATATTAAAATTAGATTTTTAATAGATTTTAATAAAAACTAATGAAAATGTGTGGTGGAAAAGTCGTGAATATCATAAAATGTATGGTTAAAATTAATTGTTGACTTTAATTTGAGATTTTAATTGAATTTTAATCGAAATCGGGGACTTAAATCACTTACATTAGATATTATTTTTGCTTATAAAATATTTACCATTTAATATAATAATTGTCACTGAAATTACAATTACGTGCCTTCAATTTTAAGGTCCGTTTGACTGCAAGGGTGAAAAATGGCTGAAAATGAAATTAATTTTAGAGAAAATAATTGTCTAGAACTTGTTTTTTCATGAAATTGTTAATTCTTAGTATTTGATTGATATAATTTTTCACCCGAAATTTTTAAAATTTTAGATCTTTTTGTATTCGTTTGACTTTATTTTACATGAAAATTGTTCATTAAAGTGATAATTTTTTTCACAATTGATTATAAAATTTGTTTCAATTGCCAAAAAGTAAAAAAAAAAAAAATTTCCTAAAAAATCCTTTTTTTTATTATCAAAGTTTAGTATTCGTTTGACTTTGTTTTATATGAAAAATTATCCATTAAAGTGAATTTTTTTTCCATAATTGATTATGAAATTTGTTTATATTGTTTATGTTAAAAAAAAAAAGTCAGAATTGATTTTCCCACCTGGTGGGAAAATCATTTCCCTCCACGCCTAGAAAATGGAGCGTGGAGGGAAATTTTTTTCCACCCTTTGGGTGGAAAAAGTTGCACATCAAAAAAAAAAAAAAAAAAATGGAAAATGAAATTTGGAAAATTCATGGTATCAAACATGACCTTATAGATAAAAAGTGATAATAGAATTTAGAACCATTTTAAAAATAGATGAAAACTTTCATTAATTATTTTGGAAACCTTGTAACTTCATGTCATTTTATGGCTTAGCCCCTGTTTGATCCACATTATTTTTTTGATTATTATTTTTCTGCTCATTTTCAACCACACATTTTTCAATAAAATAATATTTTCTATCACATCAATAATTTTTTCTTCTTTTTCAACCAAATATTCCTTATCACATCAATCAAAAAAATGAAATTTTTTTGAAAATAATGTGCACCTAACATGGGCTTAATTTAAGCTACATCAAGCCGGGAACCTTGGACGGGTGCGGTTCGATGCGGTCCATTTATGTGGGACCCATCCAATCACTCCACGTCACCTGGTACGTTTTTTACTCAGAGAAAATTCACAAATTTCCAAATTAAACACGACATTAAAATCGTGACCTAAAAGCTGCCTCACATGTCCAATCTTTGTATGTGTCTGACAACTGTGTGAGAGAGAAAATACTTTTTTCCTTTCTTTTGTCAGAACTAGGACAGATGCTCACGTGGGACTCTCGTGACCTTATTTTTTTCCTCTCATTTTTGTTTATTTATTATAAAAAAAAAACAAAAAAAGTGAAGTCACGCCGGCACGCGACTCTCTTACGCCACGTGCTTTCACGTGACTTATTCCTTCCAGGCCGGCCATATCATAGTTTCTGATAATTATAGATACACATTCTTACGAAAATTCATTCTTTAAAAAATTATTTTTAATCGTACATTTTTAAATAAAATACACGCAAATTAAAAAAAAAAATCTTATTTTTTAACCACATATTTTTCATATGTGCATCAAACACTCCCATAGTATATGATTGGAATAAATACTTGGATTACACTATTTAAAGGGTAATTAACGCAAAACGTCTCTACATTTGAAAAGTTTTGTGAAAAACGTCTTTATCTTTCGTTTTTTGGCGCAGAACGTCCATACCTTTCACATTCTTTGTGTTGAATGTCATTTTCACCAATTTTTAACATAAAATGACCAATTTACCCTCCTATATAAATAAAACAAAAAAGAAAAGAAAAATAAAATAAAGAATAAATTGCAATTTGTTCCTAAACTTTTTTAAAAATGTATATCAGTCCAAAACTTATGAAAATATTAAAAATAACAAAAACACATTATCTCTTCTCCTCCCCCTCCTTCCACCATCTCCACCGTTTGATGACCACATCTACTGTTCTCCATCACCACAACCTCCGAACATTGGTATTAACACAATCTCCTTAACACCTCTACAATTCCATCACAAGAATTCTCCATATCATCCAATAATCCGGCAGATATCAACAAGCAAAATCAGCTGCTCGAAAAATGGACACATTGCTGGAAGTCGCACCTCCTGCCAGCAACAGGATCTCGAACCACCACCATCCGGTTGCCCACACCCAGACGACCTCACCCATGTGGGCAATTCATCCAAAACAGTTATCCAATAGGTTCAATTTGAAACTGAAAATAACACAGTCACAACTATCGCGCTACGCACTGAACTTGGCTGATTCCGGCGTCATCCCTTTGACCCATGGTCGCGGACCACTTCATTCAGCATCCTCCCATCATGGTGAAGCTATCACTCATCTGTCTTCCACAATTTTGCGTGATTCGTTAGAACTTCAAGTCGAAATTCAATTATAATTTTTGGACCATAGTATTTCTACCACGAATTGAACGACTTCAAGTCGAAATTGACCTAGACCTATGGTTGGGCTAGGTGCGTCTGGTGAAGATGAACCAGCCTAGGTGGTCCACAACCATGGGTGTTTTGGACGACGCCGAAATTTGAGAAGTTCGCAGGTTGTGTCGCGATTGGCAAATAATTTGGCATGAAATTAATTTTTTTCATGTTTATTGTAAATTGTTGGCACGTGTGTGGTCGTCTGGTGATAGGCAATTGATAGGAGGTGAGTTCCAATCATGGGGGTGGTCGAAATGTAATTTCCGATGATTATTTGAGGATATTGAACTTTAAGCATTAATTTCGACATCTATAGTTGATGAAATTGGGAGTGGTTGGGTGGTAACTGAAGGGGGAATTGAAGGGCCGTTGACCGGTATCAACGTTCGGCGGCTTGGGTGGCCGGAGGTTGCCGAAATTTGGACGCATTTAGGCTAAAAAGGCAAAAAATCGCCACTTTTTTGGATTGATTTGCATTTTTAAAAAAGTCTAGGAGCGGATTGCAATTTATTCTTTATTTTTCTTTTCTTTTTTTTTTTGTTTAATTTATATAAGAGTGTATAATGATCATTTTATGTTAAAAATTGGTAAAATGACGTTCAACGCAAAGAATGTGAAAGGTAGGGACGTTCTGTGTAAAAAAACGAAAGGTATTGACGTTTTGCGCCAATTACCCATATTTAAATATAATAATTACACGTTGTAATTGTCGAGAGATTTTTCTGATTCTTGTTCGTATGTTAGAATTAAAAAGAAATCACAATTCTATTTGCTTCAACACGAGACTATGTCATCTTTCATTGCTTTAAAAATTTACTATGATGAAAAATAAATTACAAAATAAAATCGTACACCTATCTTCTATAATCTCTCTTTTATGACAATAGTTTTCAAAGTATAATTTTACTAGAATTAAAATTCTAAAATGAAATTTGTAAGAACGCAAATTCGTAAATTGCCCTTAATAATATGTTTGCATGGGGTTTCATCCCTCGCACCCCTGGTAGGGAGACTTCTAACCCCTCTCGACATCTTCGGCACGAAGATCGATCAACGTGCTGACTCCGCACAACAATTAAACTCCACACTTTAATACGTATTTGATACTTTTAAGTAATTAAATAATAATTAATAAACATCATAACATAGTCATCTTTCTTAGTTTCATACTCGAGAGTTCCATCTACTACCTTGAATAAACTGTTTGTGATTTGTATAGTGAAATGGTTATTTGTAATTGATAAAGTGAATAGTAAAGTTTAAATCCTAGGAGCGTAATCAAACTTAATATGAAATAGAAAAACGAAAAGAAGGAAGGAGAGTGAAAGACGAAAGAAAAATCCAAGGTAGGTGATAAAACACTTTTTTTCTTAAGATAAAATTGCCCCACATTGGTGTTAATGAATTACAGCACTTGTCTCTCTAAATACAACATATATAATCTGTGGTAAAAACATTTCAAATTACAACTAACAACGAACTTGAACAATTTTTATTCTCTCTACAGGAAAATAACTTTTGGAATGATTTTTGAAGAGATTTTGCAAGAAATTTTGATACAAGACTCAATACAAAATGATATTTGATGCATAATAGAAGTCCAGAGGGTCCTATTTATAGAAAAGAAGAGGTTGTGAGTGAAGAGACACGTTCCAAGATTTAGTTCACGAAGGAATGCATCCCTTGTTGTCGCTAACTTATCGCTGGCCTTTCACTCAAGTGTCAATCACATCTTTTCAAAAGAAATGTTTCACATGCCACCACTAGCTAGTCGCTCGAGCAACAGCTTTGCCACTAGCTAGGCGTTGGCCTGTCGCTTGAGTGGCAGTGTTAGCTGATTTTGCCTCTTTTTCTCCTCGTATTTCCTCCAACTTTGGACTATAATTTCTCATTCATCCATAATTGATTTTGAGATTCCAAATATATTACAATGATCTACTCGAGTTGTCTATTTATTTTTATAATTTCACCATCAGATGAAATCCGAATATTTGGTCGAAGTTGACACAAAATCACTTTTCAAGTTTATAATTAACCAAAATTTTCAATCTTTAAACCAAATTCCAAAACAAGATACCAAATGACAAGATTTTATTTTTCAATTATAAATAGTTTTTGTGGGGACATTTGAATAGTTTTTACGCACATTCTTCAAATTCTCAGTAAACACATATTGCTTAAAATCATAAATACTACAATTATTTGATAATCAATTCATACAATTAGATTAGATACGAACACCAACTTAAAAAATATTAAATCTTGTCTAACTCTTTATTCTATTCCAATTCAATCTCATTTTCTTCATTCAATTCCGTCTTCCATGTGATACAAAATTATTTTCATTGAGCTCCCTTATTTCAACTCGAGAATTTCTATTATCTTTTGTAGATTCTAAGATATCATTGCCAACCTTTCCTCATCATCGCCATCCTTTCCTCATCATCATAAACATCAATGACTTGAGATTATGCATTACTGGCATTACTTGCTACTAAAACTAGAGGAAGACCAAAGAAGGAGAAGACTCGAGCTTGATGTAGATAGCTAGGCTGCAACTCTACAAAAAAAAAAAATCAATTTTTCTAAACGTCAAAACCCTACAAATTATTTTATGTAATTCATGAGTTTAGATGATTCGGGCTATTTTGATATTTGTTGTGCCTAATTTACTTATTTCAAGTTATAAAAATGGAATGGACTTTGTTAGGCTAATATCGATATAGTTTTTACATAAATACTTGCGCATTTGACATTTAAGCATGCATATATGGTTAACGAAATGGGTTGATCACATTATCATGTGCATACCCCATATGCGAGGTGTTTCGAAAAAGCCACAAGCATGTTTGGGCATATGTGAAACATATTCGCGTATTTTAGAATACTGTCATATATAGTACCCCATATAGTACAAAATGTATTTCAATTGAGAGCATAACTCAACAAAGTCGTGCACAAAAATGAAAATTAAAGTTTTAAAGTAATACACGAAAATTACGGAACCGTCCCAACTTTATTTATCACCAAAACGATAAAAACACGTTACAAATTTTGTGAAGGGCCAACACACCTCGTTATCTCATCACCTCTCCCTCTCTCCCAAGTTCTAAGCACCCAACACCTAGATTTATAAGCCAAAATTGGATTTGCAGCTGACACCGCCAACTGCTAGGTCAATTTTCTCACATTTTCAACCCATCTAAGCCGAATTTACCCCCTTTCAGGCACTCAATATTAACCGCTCCAACCGCTGTCATGTATTTTTCTTGTGCCCGCTTTCTAATTGAATTCGAAGACTGAAATCATCTGGACAAAAAGATCTCAATGTTGTCGATCACATGCTCGCATTAATCATCAATCAATGCTGACTAACTTGCTTCCACAAATTTTGTCTTGTGATGCCGTTATCAAGTAAATTAGGTATCCATGCCTCTGTCACTTGCTCATCACTATTTTCAACAATTTGCTGCCCAGCTTCTAAACTTGCGCACTGCTCCGAGCATCAAGCACACCTTTGACAATAGCATGGCCCCGGTCAAGACAGCCCTCGTGCCATATCCATTTTTCTCGGAAAGTCCTCACACTTGGACACAACAAGATGAAAATTGAGCCTTTTGCCTTTGGCTACTAAGAATTGAATAAGTTTATTTATCTATACTTTAATAATGTCTTGTTATTTCCCATGTCTATTAAAGGTTTGTAATTAGAAATGTTCATTTGTAAGAAGTGCCGGAGTGGAGACATTAGTAACGTTTTGAATGCTGAGTGATGTCAATCTAAGACCGAGTAGATCTTTGCTCTTCTGAAAAGCTCAGCCATGGTGAAGGTGCTGTGTCGTCTATGAGCTTCAAAGTGTCAATATGGAAATGTGTGCGATCAGCAACCTTATTATTGATGCGACGAAAGCTCTTTGTTAAGTTGGTCTGTGATGACCAAGTAACAGTTTGCGAACAGAAGCCATATTCATAACATTTGCGGCCGAAGTAGCTGACTTTGGAAAGGAACAACACACTAAGTTAACAAATTAAATATCAATTCACGACACTGACAACTGAAGCAGCTAAATGGAGGCATACAAGGCAAAAATGCTTGAAGATATAGCATATTCACCATCATTTTCACAGCATTTACTTCCTCGTTCCTGCAAACAACACCATATCATATATAAATTTATATCGAATGTGCATTGTAACTCAGCACAATATTGGGTAAAGATAAAATTTTCAGTAACCAACCGGATACTGTCAATTGATTTCACGGTTGTCAGCTCAACATTATTCTCCACGGTTGCCGAATAAAGGTTTCGAATTATCATTTACATTAAAATGATTCATTCTGTGTTTCGTAGTTTACATAATATTCTATGTATTTCAAATTCAAAGCAAAAATGGGGAACATAAAGTTCTTAGTAACATACCTGTTAATTTTAACAGCCCTTCCCCTTGGCACTTCAAGTTGATTATGAACACTCTATGTTGGTCCTAGAGCTCACAAAGAACATGAATTAAAATTGTAAATCGCGAAAAATAAAAGAACACAAAGATTTTTCGCCCGAAGGGCCCAGATGTTCAGCCAAAAGGCCTACTTACCCGTTGAGCATCCACAAACTTGGATTATGCTCTAGTTCCACTAAAATCACCAAGAACCATTACAAATGTATGAAGAAATCAGGGATTTCTTCACTGTTTTTCTCTCGCTTCAAATTACACAGATTTCATACACAAGTATAGTATCTGCCCTCCCTATCACTCAGCTTTTACAGAGATTGAAAGAATAGTCACTAAGATTTACAAATCGGCAGAGAGAAGAGATGAACCCTCACTCATAGAGAACCATCTCACAAAACACAAAAACCAGTAACCAAATGAAACGTTAAGAATGGCTTTAAGGCACGCAGATCAAAAGCCACTAAATCAGACGGTGGAGAGCTGGCCAGATGTAGGGCCACATCACAAGATCAAGAAAATAGAAGAGGTGTATAAGTGTGAAACACAATTTCCACAACCAATCAATCTGGGCCAAAAACCGGAAGTGTGCTAGAGATCTGTTTTGTATCACTTGCTCTTATTTAACCTGTAAAAATAAAAAAGAAAAGCTAGTACTTATTCATAAAACCAAACCTGCTTGACTATTCCAAACGCACTGTTGTTCAGTGATATTTAGGATTTTCAAGCAGTTTTTGAATTTACTCAAAGGTAGTACCTTAGTTCCTAAATCAGAGGGATTAAACTCAGTAGAAATTTTTTCTAGACTAATCAGACATTTTTCAACCATATTTCTCACAAAATGAAACTTTATATTAACATGTTTAGTTCAATCATGATACATGGGATTTTTGCTAAGATGTATAGCACTCTGATGAGTGTTCTACACACATCACATTTATGTCACTAAATGCTTTATTTTGTTACCTTTGATAGAGTTTTAGGGTGTTTTAATGTGTGTTTTGATGTTGTGATATAGATTGATGAAATTGAAGGAAATAAGCAAAACTTGATAAATTGGAGAAATAAACTAAATTGTAAGAGACCCAAAGTTCAAGGAGTAAGGTGCAAACACTCCAAAGTTGTGCCGGACCTCACAATGAAAATTTGAGAGTGTTTTGAGTTAATTGGATGAAGAAAGAAGTAAAAGGGATCAAATATAGTCAAAGTATGATCACACACCAATTTTCAACCGAAAAAGTTATGCTCCAAATTTGTAGTTTCATATTGAGACTCATTTTCGACATAGGAAACGTTTGAATTAGAAAATGACATTCGAAAAAAAGTTGTAACCCTTTGAATAATCTTTTCAAAGAATCTTGAATCATCTCAATCGGATATCAGGAGCAAAAGTTATGATCAAAATACTGAAGGCTGGCAGATGCATATTACAGCGAGTTCAGGCGCCCCTGCGTTGCGACTGTGCAAATTGCCAAATAAGCCCTAATGTTGACGAGTTAAAAGGGGCACTATAAATACAACTTGGAGGGTTCGAATAATGGACTTTTGGGAAGAGAAAACAAGCAGTCACACTAAGGAGAAGATCATTGGAGATTGATGAATCAACAATTAAAGAGTTTTTCTTATTCTCTATCAATCTTTTCTCTTTTATCAATGTTTAAGAACATGAATTATGTTGTTCTTTATATTTTCATGGAATAATCTAATTTTCTAGAGATTCAATGTAGCCAATACTAGATATTATGTTTTGATAATCTAATTATCTATTTCAAGTGTTATTCAATTGGTTTATTTGTGTTTATCCATTTTTAATGCTTTTGAATGCTTGATCACAATTTGAATGATATGGAATTTAAGATTTACTATCGAGAGAAGGAATTTTAAATAGTGACCATTGATAAACACAACCTAGGAAATTACAGAGTTTGAGAGGCCTATGAAATCCTTTGTAGTCATTAAGAGAACCAATACCTACATGTACTTTATCATCCTAATTTTAGACGGAGACTCAAAATTGGGGTTTTAAGAGTAATTCTCAATTCACCATCGAGAGAGGGGATTAAGATAATTTCGGGTTCTTGACTAATAAACATAAGAATAAATTAAGGAATAGTTAGATAATCGAAGCATAATTGATAGTTAGGTGAAATTGGATCTCTAGAATTTAATCCCATTGGTATTGATATTGTGTAATTGCATTATTAACTTATTAAATTAGTTTAGTTAATTATTTCACTCAATCATTCGTGTTTTCTAGATAAAATTAAGGTTATTATAATTACAGAAATTATTAGGATTTGATATCAATCCCTTAAAACTTGACACCGTACACTTGCGGTTGGAAAACTCACGCATCACACTCTGATTGTTAGTATAAATTTTAACAGAATTATTCACAAAGCCAATTTCACTTAATAACCCTCTTAACCAAAAACTTTCCTTAACAGCATCACATGTAGCTATATATTCTGCCTCTGTAGAAGATAAAACAACAAGTTTTTGCAATTGAGATTTCCAATTAATGCAACCATCACACAAAGTGAAAACATAAGAAGAGGCAGATCTTCTTTTATCTAAATCTCCAATAAAATCAGAATCAGTATAGCCTTTCAAAATAATGCCCTCATCACATTTTTTAAACAGTGAGCCTAATTCAGTTGAACTTTTTAAGTATTTTAGCATCTATTTCATAGCCTACCAATGTGTCTCACCAGGATTAGCCATAAACCTACTTAGAATACTTATACCATGAACTAAATCAGGTCTGGTGCAAATGATTAGAAACATTATAGACCCAACAATGTTAGCATAAGGAATATTTTCCATCCTTTTAAAACCTTCATCAGTTTTAGGTGACTGTTCACTAGATAATTTGAAATGATTGGCAATAGGCAGAGAAATGGATTTATAGTCAATCATAGAAAATCGCTCAAGTATTTTCTTTATATATGCGCACTGTGTTAGCCACAAAATACAATCAGTTTCTATTTCTATGCCAAGAATCCTTTTAGTTTGTCCTAGACCTTTTATTTCAAACTCAGATTTTAATTTTGACTTGATAAAATCTATTTCAGATTTGACAAACAAGTAACATATCAACATATAATAACAAGTAAATGGATTCAGGTCCTCCTGACCATTTGAAAAAGAAACATGAATCATAATTGATCTTAACAAAGTCCAAAGTCTGAATGTAGGAATTAAACTTTTTATACCACTGTCTGAGAGTTTGCTTCAGGCCATGAGAGACTTTTTCAACAGACAAACCTTATGAGTATTTGATTTTACTTCATAACCCACAGGCTGTTTCATATAAATGGTTTCATCAAGATCTCCATTCAAAAAGATAGTTTTTACATCAAGCGGATCAAGTTCCCGGTTAAAATGAGCAGTAAGAGCAAGTAGAATTATAATGGAAGTATATTTAGCAACAAGAGAAAATATTTCATTGTAATCCACTCATTATATCTTTTACCTCTTGTATTAGAATCCCCTTCTTTGATTTTAAAAATCCATTTACAGTCAACAACCTCTTGATTTTCAGGTTTATTAACCAGAATCTAGGTTTTGTTTTTTATCAAAGATTTCATTTCTTCAGTCATGGCTTCTTTCCAAAAATTTTATTCAGAACAATTCACAGCTTCTTCAAAGGTGGAAGGTTCAGAATTCAAAGATTCTAGAGCAGAGAAAAGGGTAATAAAATCATCATTACTGAACCTAGTGGAAGGAATTACATTCCTCATATCTCTGTCTCTGTCTCTAGTCAATTGATAGTCAATAAGAGAAGAATTTGTTGATTTGGCTTCAACTTCAGGTTCACTTAGATCCAATTCACTTCAGATTGAGTAGACTCTATCTCAATCAAATCATTGTAGTTATTAGTTTTATTTTCAAGAATGGTTTCTTTTATAGGTGCTGATCTAACATATTCTGTTTCAGATGTAGTCTTCGAAGGAAAATCATTTTCATTAAAGATTACATTTCTACTTATGATCACTTGAAAACCATTATACATTTAACCCAAAGTCTATATACCCTTTGGTCTCTTCCCCATAACCCAAGAAAACACATTTCAAAGATCTTGGTTCAAGTTTTCCTTCATTCTGATGGGAATAAGCAGCACAACCAAAAACCTTAAGTCTGTTATAGTCAAACACAGTATTAGACCACAGTTTCTTATGGACTTGAAAATCAATAGCACTAGAAGGACTTCTATTTATGATATATGTAGCAGTTTTTAAAGCTTCACCCTAAAAGAATTTTGGAAGTCCAGAACTGTGATTCATACATAACCTTTTCTAATAAGGCATTGTTCATCTTCTCAGTAATACCATTTTGCTGAGGAGTGTATGTCACAGTCCTATGCCTTAGAATTTCATTTTCCTTACAAAAAGAATTCAATGCCATTATTAGTCCTAAGTGCTTTGATTTTCAATCATAAATTTTCACTGCTTAAAATTTTGAAAAGTGTCAGATTTATCTTTCAAAAGAAAAGTCTATATTTTTCTTGAAAAACCATCTACTATAAGTAGAATCTAAAACCACTCAAAGTATTCATAGATGTTGGACCCCACATGTCAGCATGTAAATATTTCAAAATAGAAGTGGATTTATAGATTCCAATTTTAAAAGGTAGTTTATTCTGTTTTCCAAACTCACAATCTTCACAGACGCTTAACTTTTCAAAATTGTCTTTTCCAAAATAACCAAGTTTATTCAAAATAGTTAGTCCATTTTCAGATATGTGGCCAAGTCTTTTATGTCAGATTAAAGACTTATCAGGTTTAGAATTTACAACAGTAGAGCTGTAACCTACTAAAGGTTCAGCTTGCATGGTATAGATACCATTAATCTTGGGCAAAGAAATGATTTCTTTATGATTAAGATGCAATTTTATAGAGCTCTTATGAATTCTTATATCATAATCTTTATCCAATTCTCCTAAGGAAATAAGATTTCTTTTCAGCTCAGATACATATCTGACTTTATCAAGTTCAAGTATGTGATTGTTTTCTATAAGAAGATTTACTTTTTCTATTTCCTTTATCTGACAACTCATGTCATTTCCTATGTGAACTTGTCCTCCATTTAGATCAACAAGTTCAGTGAACCAATCCCTTATAGGGCACATGTGAAAAGTGAAACCAGAATCAAGAACCCATTCTTTTGGGTTCCTATTATTGGTGTTAACAAGGACAACCCATTGAATATCATGTTCATTGTTGCAGGAAACATCAGCAGACCCATCAGAATTATGTTTATCTTTCATATTCGATATCTTTTTAAAGCAATATTTGATTAGGTGTCCTGCCTTCCCACAGTAATAACATTTTCAGATTTGCAGATTAAATTTTGGTTGATTTTTGTTCTGATTTCTGAACTTAGACAATTGAGGTTTATCTCTTTTACGAGAATTGTAGTTTCATTGGTTCCTCTTTTTATTCTGATTAAGTTGTTCCCTCACATTCAAAGCTTCATTAGACTTATAGTCCTTGAAATCAGTTTTTAGTTCAATTTCTCTGTTTTTTAAGGATGCTATAGCAATGTCAACTGTAAGACTAGTTCTTCCATATTCCAAAGCATTTCTAAGGTCTCTATATCTATCACCTAGAGCATTCAACAGAGCCACTACTTGTTGATCTTCAGATAATTTCTCATCACAGACAGTCAATTCTTGAAAAAGTCTAGTGAATTTATCAATTTTTTCTTCCAGTGTGGAAGAGGGATTAAATCTGAAGTTGTAAAACTGTCTCAGGAGATATCATTTGTTGGACATGGTTTTAGCAAGATAGAGAGATTCTAACTTAGTCCATAGACTCTGTGTATTAGTGGTTTCCCCAACTTTCCTAATTACAGTATCAGATAAGTGAAGAAAAATAGAACTCCAAGTAATCTCATCTAACTCTTGTCTCCTATAAATACTAAATTTAGGAGGCCAAGTCCCATCAATAGCAGCAACACATTTCTATTGTAACAACAGAGTCCTTATTTTATGACGCTACAAACTAAAATCCCCAGTCCCTCTCTAAATTTCTACTTCAAACTTATGTGCAGGAGTCATGTTTACAGTTAAACACACAAAAACCAGATAATATGCCACACAGAGTAACAAGTATTGACAGTGTGAGAGATAAAAAGAACTTCAAATATTACAGAATTCTATCAAAGTAAACTACTGATCAACAGAGACAATTATATTAAGTAAACTGTCAATCTTGAAAATGTTTAAAGGGTGGTAACCTTTTATTCCCCTACTTCCTCAGATTCCCAGATCCTCAATGAGATTTTAAACAAAGGAAAGCATGAGAAGATCGCTTAACTTAATAACAAATTTCAAAGGTTGACGCAGGATACAACAATTGGTGAAGGGTTTAGAGAATACCAGAATCAGGTCAAGAACTTCAGTTTGAATGCAGGAAGCAACGGGTCACAAAAACTCATACTGAACTCAGCGAGAATCGGAATGAGTTAACTCAACTCGCTACAACTCAGTACGAGTCAAAAAAGTCACCACGACTTAATACTGAGTTAGATAAAAAAACGCCACAAACTCAATAGAAAAACCAGATCAAAGGAGTTAACCAAGAACAAAAAACAATTTATACCAAGATCACATAGATCCGTTCAAAAAATACTTGAGTCTTTAAAGGATTTTCTCAGAAAAATTGAATCAACAAGAAAAACTTAACAAATTTTGGTATTTCCACAAGAACCTAGGGGTGTAAGAGATTCGATTTTTGCGGTTTTTGACAAATTTTCAAACCAAACCATTTTGAACGATTTGAAAAAAATTCAAACCTAAACCTAACGGTTTGGTCTGGTTTTAAACCGAATATTTTTTTGTCTGTCTACTTTTATGATATTAATTCATTGAATTCAATATATATTTATATCTTACTAACAATAAATATAAAACAAACTAAATATATCTACTACAAATTTAAATATCAACTAAATCAAAGTGAAATCACAATAAACTAAAATATAGTTTTTTGTTTGCCATTTTAGGTTAAGACGTTACAATAACGTTACAATACAAGTTTACTAAACTAAATATAAAGCCCAAAAATATAATGATGTTCAACAAGACCTCGTGATCATCATATCTGAAAAATAAAACTACTGATTAGACAGAGAGAATAACCAACCATAATAATAAATCAATTGTTTATAATATCTAAACATAACAATTACACAAGCTTACCGTTATATTTTGTTACGAATTCAGTTTCTCACATATACTCAAACACCAATTGTTGTCACACATGATTCATAGTCTCCATTGTCAAACAAATGCATTCGTTATATCATCATACTATTGGATACTAGATAAATAAGATAATTTTTTAAAATATGATAATAGAAAATATAAACCACCTGCCACAACTTTCATTGAATTATCAAATACTTTCACTTCATCTAAATATTGGCACAACACTATAGGTTTATTCTTAATTTGCAATCAACTATTTCCGCATATACAAGTATCAACCATCCTTGCACCTAATAAACTCCTAAATGAATCAAGTATTTGACCTCCATTAGAGAATACAGACTGAAGTAACTGTAAAAATTTGAATTCTAAAGAGGAAAAGGGGTTTTGATAGATTATGTTAGACTTGAGATTATTAGATATAAATTAGGATTATTTGGTAATAATAATATATATATAATAGAAAATTATAAATTGACAAAAATACATACAAATGACAAAACTGTTGAATTTTACATATTTGGATGAATTTTTTAAAAAATAATTATTTTTATTTTTATATATTTTTTGCCGGTCCGGTTTGGTTTTAAACTGCAATTAAAATTCTCAAACCTAAATCAAACCTTTTTGACCGGTTTGGTTTGGTTCAAAACCATTTCGTTGATAGATCCACGTGGCACCAAACCGACGGTTTCTAAAATACGATTTCGATTCGATTTTTCGGTTTGGCGATTTTTGCTTACAGCCCACAAGAACCCTTTAGAAATCACGAGATCTTTAATATTAAGAAATTTTTAAAAAACTAGGGTTTCTTAAAAACGAACACTAGTACAGATCTCAACATAAGCAGTGCTCTGATACCACTTGTTGGTCCTAGAGTTCACAAAGAACACAAGTTAAAACTGTAAATCACGAAAAATAAAAGAATACAAAGATTTTTCGCCCAAATGGCCGGATGTTCAGCCAATAGGCCTACTTACCTGTTGAGCACTAACAAACTTGGATTATGCTCTAGTTCCACTAAAATCACCAAGAACCGTTACAAATGTATGAAGAAATCAGAGAGATTTCTTCACTATTTTTCTCTCGCCTCAAATCACATACATTTCATACACAATCTCTCACAGTTTATACACCAAGTATAGTATCTGCCCTCCCTATCACTCAGATTTTAGAGAGATTGAAAGAATAATCACTAAGATTTACAAACCGGCAGAGAGAAGAGATGAATTCTAACTCACAGAGAATCATCTCACAAAACACAAAAACCAATAACCAAATGAAATGTCGAGAATGGCTTTAAGGCACGCAGATCAAAAGCCACTAAATCAGACGGTGGAGAGCTGGCCAGATGTAGGGCCAGACCACAAGATCAAGAAAATAGAAGAGACGTGTAAGTGTGAAACACAATTTCCACAACCAATCAATCTAGGCCAAAGAGTCTGTAGTAGCACTAGCCCAATTATAGCAAACTGGGCCAAGAATTTGAGGCAACCCAAAAACATAAC
Source organism: Fraxinus excelsior (assembly GCA_019097785.1). Taxonomy (NCBI): domain Eukaryota; kingdom Viridiplantae; phylum Streptophyta; class Magnoliopsida; order Lamiales; family Oleaceae; genus Fraxinus; species Fraxinus excelsior. Next base: position 42,295,644 of record CM032626.1, on the reverse strand, counting down.
ATTGTATCCAATTGTTGAACAAAAAAGTTAGTTCGACATCTTCCTTGAGAGAAGCATTCTTTCATTGAATTGTTTTAAAAATAATAAACTTTTGTATCTAATTATTTCCTATCACCAATAAATCGTCGACTAGTATGTCAGTGTTTTCTGACAAAGTGGCTTAATTCAAAGAAAGACAAATACAACTTTTATTGAAAAAGTTAAAAGAGAATTTGACTTTTTGAAAACCTATTATGTTTTTCAAATTATATTGTTTTCTAGTTTTTCTCAAATTATATTTTTAAGAGAGAAAAAAACCCAAAGTCCCCTTGATGAATCAGCTCTACACAATTCAGCATTGGACAATTCACAATTAGGCTTTCAAACGAAGGAAATAGAGAATTCATATCAACGTAAAAGACTCGAGATTGGATTGGATTTGAATCTAGATCTTGTCTATGAAAGTCTTGAATTTGAATGTTGATCTAGTTAATTAACATGTAATGTCGAGATTTTACTTTTTATCTTTTTTTTTTTTTTAATTCAAAATTACCATCAATGCCATCGATATTTACACAATGCAATTGAAATGAATATAAAGGAAATTACTTCACATACTCGTTTAGTAGGAAAGTAGTTGACAACGTGAAATTTAACACTATATATACATAATTGTGGAAATTGCTCCACGTACTCACTTTTTCTCTTGTATTACAAATTTAATATTCATAATTTTATTTTTTGAAAATACCATGTCTATTTTCACCTAAATCTATATTAGGGTTGCACAAAAAAAATCGCGAAACCGCAAATCGAACCGAAATCGTTGGTTTGGGTCCACGTGGATCTGCAGTTTTTTTCTCTCAAACCGAACCAAACCGTTTCAAAATGGTTTGATTTAAGTTTCAAATTTTAAAAACCGCAAAAAATCAAACCGAACCGCACTTTTTTTAATTAAAAAAATATTTTTATTAAATTATAAATTCTCATATATAAATTCTATTAAAGTATAATATTTAGAATTTAAAGTATACCTTCTTATAGGGTACAATTCAAATTAACCTAACTCATGCATAACAATCAAGTCAATAAATCATTGTCATTAGTGTTTAGTTGGGCCTTCATTAAAAATAATTTTAGGCCCATAATTACAAAATGAATTGAATGTGAAAGTGTGAATGTTGCACAGCTATATATTCAATTACACCTTTGCAAAAACACAAGTAAACCAAAGTTACCAAACCCTAGCTCCTTCCCTCTATCCCACAGCAGGACGCACACCACGCAGTGCCAACTTAACGCTTGTGACTTGCTGTCGTCGACGTCATTTCTCTACCACTGCCTACCACCACTTGTCCTTTTCCTTGTGTATCGAAACAATTTTTCATAATTTGTTCATACAAGAGAAATTAGTATGTGACTTCTAACTCTTTCTTTCAAGAAATATGTGAAATTTATGTACATTTGAATGAATTAGTTAAAGAGTCTTACACTTTGATGGGAACCATGACAATTAGTATGCAAAAAAAAAAAAAATATGATAAGTATTGGGGCCATGTTGAAAAGTTTAATCAGTTGTTGTTCATTGCAACAGTTCTTGACTCAAGATGCAAGTTGGAACTTCTTAAAGTCGGGTTTGAACTTATTTATGATTTAGAAATTGCAAAAATGTTGTTAAAAAGAGTTGAAGATACACTCTACGGGTTGTATGCATGCTATGAAGAAATGACAATCCCAATTACTTCACCACCAGCTTTATCAAAGGAGACTACCAAAAATAGTAGTCCAAATCCTTCACAACCCGTTTTCAGTCTTTTTAAACAGATTACATCTATTTTTAAAACTAAACTTATGCAAAACAGGCAATCTGAGAAGAATAATTTGATTGATTATTTGTCTAATCGTTGTGAAGATTTGACTGATCTCAAGTTTGACGTATTAGTTTGGTGGAAATTGAATGAACAAGTACAAAATTGTCTCTAAGATTGTCAAAGATGTATTAGCAAATCAAATATCTACGGTCGCTTCAGAGTCTGCATTTTTCGCGAGTGATCGGATTCTTGACTCCTTTAGGAGTTCATTGAGTGAAAAAATGGTTGAGACCTTAATATGCACGAATAATTGGTTACATAACAGCAATGAACCTATAGTGCTTCGTTAATATTTGGATGAGGTAGAAATATTAAATGACTCTGAGAAAGTTGTGGAAGATGACATTTATTTTCTATTATCAATTTTGATATTTTATGCATATTGTTTCTTAGTTACTTGTTAATATCATTAACATGGACTAATAAATATTTTGATATTTGCATATCATACAGAGGCCGAATCATGTGTTACAATAGAGGATATTGACCCAATTTTCATCAAATGAGAGGTTAGTACTCTTGTATTTATTCTAATATTATTGCTTATAAAATTTGGAGTGTTTGTTGCTAGATGCTAACTTGATACTATTTTTTTGTCTTTTTGTTTATATATTGAATTTTAAACAAATATGAATATAATTTAATATTTAACATTGTTAGTTCTTGTTTAAATGTATATATTAACTTGTTTTAAACATATAACTACAATGTCGATAGGTAAACTACGAATTAAAATCGAATCAAACTGCAAATAATTGTTTAGTTTGGTTTGGATTGAAAAATAAAATAGTTTGGTTTGATTTGGAAAATTTTCAAAACGTATGAAATGATTTGAGTTGAAAATATAACACAAACCACCCAAACCGAACTGTGTTCACCCCTAGTCTATACATTACACTCAAGGCTCATTTCCAATGCCGCTATTGTTGGGAAGTTATTTAATTTGCCATATAGGCCAACATATTAATTAATTGTGTATAAATATTTTCTTAAAAGTCAATAATCAATATTCAAAATCCGGAATCAAGATCTAGTAATAAGAAATTATTCCCAAAGAATTAAGGTACGTTTCACACTATTAATTTTTTTGATGATTTGATATGAAGGATCTTGTTAATTAAGCATTTAACTTTTCTAGTTTTATAAAGTTTAAAATTTCAACAAGTGATATCAGAGTGAACTTCATGTTAAATCATTGAGATTTAAATAAAGAATTTTAGGGTTAAAGTTCACACTTTGAATTTCTCGATTTTTTATGTGAATTTTAGCCCTAAATTTAAAAATTTTAGAATTTGGGAATCTTCTAATTTCAGAAATTTTGTGATTTTTTCAGAAATGAGGGAAAATTTTCATGAGTTGATTGAAAATATCAATCTTTTTAAATTATAGCATATTCTCCACTCCAGAATAAGATTATGGAAAGTATTTTGTTTCTCAAATTGGATTTGATTAGAAGTTAGAATTGACGAGATGGTTATATGTTTGGTTATAATACACGATTGTTTATTCTTCCCAATACCTGCTTTCTGGGAAGTAGCTGCCAGCACATAATATAATTAATTAATTAGAGAAGAAAGAATTGCCCAAATCAGGTGGAAGACAGGTATAGAGACACTTTTTCGAATGTAGCTAAAAATGGCATTTGCTTTAATTTTAGTGCAATGTTGACCAAGTATGTTTTTCTTTTTTTCTTTTTTAATGGGAAGGAAATCAATGCAATTGCGGCTGCCGCGCTGCGCTGACTTTCTAAAACCTTTTTTTTTTTTTTTTTTTTCCTTTTGACGACAAAAGAAAAAAATAAAATAAATAAATAAATAAAATGGGTTAATTTCACAAATGGTCACTGAAGATACCTGAAAATTTCAAAACGGTTACTGAAGTTTCAAAGTTTCAGAAACGGTCACTGAAGTTTGAAATTTCTTTCACAAACGGTCACTGAATTTTCAGATTTTTTGAGCAAGTTTGAGGCATTTTTTCGGCAACTTTCGACCGCCAAAACTGCCGATTTCGGATACCGTTGGAAAGTCTACAATATCCTCTTCAATTACCACCAAAAATCTCCTCATAATTCCAAGGGATTCGGCCGGAATAAACCCACGAAGTCAGCTACCAAAAAAGTCCAAAAATCTGTCCAATTTGGGTAGCTGAATTCGTGAGTTTATTCCGACCGAATCACTTGGAGTTTTGGGGAGATTTTTGGTGGTAATTGAAGAGGACATTGTGGAATTTCCAGCGGTATTCGAAATCGACGGTTTTGGTGGTCGGAAGTTGCCGAAAAATTGCCTCAAACTTGCCCAAAAAATCTGAAAATCTGGGCAGATTTTTACAATTTTCGGTTGCCGACTTCGTGAGTTTATTTCGGCCGAATCACTTGGAGTTTTGAGGAGATTTTTTGTGGTAATTGAAGAGGATATCGTGGGCTTTCCAACGGTATCCGAAATCGACGGCTTTGGTGGTCAGAAGTTGCCGAAAAACTGCCTCAAACTTGGCCAAAAAATCTGAAAATTTAGTGACCGTTTGTGAAAGAAATTTCAAACTTCAGTAACCGTTTCTGAAATTTTGAAACTTCAGTGACCGTTTTGAAAATTTCAAGTAACTTCAATGACCATTTGTGAAATTAACCCTAAATAAAATATAAAAGGACAATCAATTTAAAGTACTTATAACTTAATATATATTTCAGATTATTAATTTTCTAAAATAGATTAGTTGAAACAACAAGTTATCAAAGTAACATTTTTTTTTCTAAATTAATTTATTTGAAATATTAGGAAGGCTGTGTGTACGTAATTCAAGCGAGTATTGATCGGCCCAAATAAATGTTAATATTTAGCCGAATTATTTACATACCCGTGGTGATAAATATGTAACAATTGTAAAGTTTTTTATTATGTGAACATTGAGTCGGTCCAAAGATAAACTTGATGTTTGATCGAATTTATTGTCAATATTTGATTAACACAAGAGTGTCATTTACAAGTTGGTATTAATGTCTAAAGATTAAATATTAATGTTGTGCTCAATCTCTTGTGATGGGGTTCACTATTATTTGAAATTATTAATTGTCCAACACAGATTCCTATGTGAACATGTATTTAGGATTAAATTCTCTATTCGATTAATTTATCTACTTCTACAATATCTGTCATAATCATTTCAATTCATATGCTTAAAACCAAAGTTTAAGGGATGGAAAGAGAACATTAGTATCGTTCTTGTCAGCATGTATCTAGACCTTGTGTTAAGAACTAAACAATCCACTATTCTTACGGATAAGAGTGCCGCTAATAAAACAAAATTTGAATTAGCAGGATCGTTTAAATCGCACGAGTCTTATGATCATGAAGCGTTGAATTCCAGTAACACTCAGATGCTCTGATGCAACTATTGCTAAGAAGTTTCTTAAAGAAATTGAAATACGCTTTGCAAAAGGCGATTAGGCCAAAACTAGTATGTTTCTGGCGAACTTGATTTCACTAAAGTATAAAGCTAAAGAAAAATAAGGGAGTACATCACGGATATGTCTCATCTTGTTTCAAAACTAAAAGTATTTAAGTTAGAGCTATCTGATGACTTGCTTGTGCATTTATTTTGATTTCTATTCTTGCACATTTCGACTAATTTATGGTCAGTTACAACTGTCAAAATGGGAAGTGGACTCGTGAAGAGCTCATTTTATATTGTGTGCAAGAAGAAGAAAGTCTAAAATAAGAGAGAACTGAAAGTACTCACTTGGAAAGTACCTTGAAAAGAATTAATTTGGCTATTACTTTTGTGAAAAATCGGGATACATAAAAAGAGATTGTACTAAAGACCACGATGACGTGTGAAGAAAAATACACTTCTTATTTTGATTTATTTTAGGGTTAATTTAGTGTCAATACGAAGACACACTTAATGGATAAATTTCGGTACAACTACTCAAATAAATGTGTCTGTGCGGGGTTGCATGAACATCCAAAAATCAATTGATACTGAAAGATTCATCTATGTGGGGCGCAATGTCAAATCAGTTAAGGTTAAGGCTATAGGTGAAAGCCCGAGATTGGCTAACGAAGAGGGGGTGAATTGATTTTTAAAACTTTTTCGAATAATTAACTAAAATCATGTAAGTTAAAAACACGTTGATAAATTAATAATCGTAAGCTAGTTCAAGCAAGTAGATCAATCAAATAATAAATGCAAATAAACGAAGACAACTAAACACAAGTAAGCAAATAAGTGAGACAATGTAATATGCACAAAGTAAAAATGTTGAGTAAAAAGGGATAGAGAGTGTAAATGATATGATGTTCGATCTAATGCAATGATCTATGTCCCCCGTTACCAAACTCTCCGGCACGACCAATACCTTTTTCACTATGTTGATTGACTTATGGTGCAATTCAACCATTTACAATGCTTCCGGTGACTTACAAGTAAGGAGCACCAATCCTTATACAATATTGATCTTTAAGAGATTTCAACACGACCCACAATTCAAATATATTTTACAAATGAAATATTTTCTTCTTAATGAATGATAAATTCAAAGTTGAGTACAAGAAGAGAAGTAGGCTAACACTTTAATAGATAGCAATGAATGAAACTCGCTAACACTTTAATAGATAGCAATAAATGAAACTCAAGTGTTATGTTAGAAAAACTTTGATGAATATGATAATTAAAACTTAAATTCAATCAATCAAAGTGTTTCAATGAGAAGATGAAGAAATAATTACAATGTAGGTTTAAAAATCTCTCTTTTAATGAATTACTATAATAAATTAAGTGGTAAGAGAAAATGAGAAACTTTGATGAATAAGATTGATTTTTCAAGTTTGATTCAATCAATCAAAGTTTCAATATGAAGAAGTAGAAAAGTTTATACAATGTAAATGTCAACAATTTCTTCAAAAATATATTTATCTTTTAAGATAGATATAAATAAGTTAAGCACTAAGAGAAATAAAAAACTTTGATGAGAGAAATGATTTTCGAAGATAAAATTAATCAAAAGTTTTTCCAAAGCAAATAAATTGATAAAGATAAAATAAAGAGTAAAGATCAATTATTTTATCTCAAACGAACATCTCTATAATGCTCTTATAAGTGTCTATTTTGAATGCAGAAGATGTGGTATTTATAGGAGCAAAGCAGTCAAAATTTTGTCTAAACGGACGCACCGTACCAGACGTCTGCTACAGTAGAGGAAGGTGAACTAGCCGTTGCGTCAGAAAATTAGAACGGTTGAATTTTTTACCGTTAGCGCTAAACTGCCATACTGGACGTCCAATTGACCGTTGACCGTTGATTTTTTTTAGATGTGATCTAAGTTCAAGTATCAATTTGAAAAATTAATCTTACTTTTAATCAAAAATATTTTATCCAAGTGATATGAAAATAACCATTTGTGCACAAAATGATTTTTGAGCTATTGTCATTCATTACTAAACAATTTTCTTTTAAAGATCCCACTATTAGATCAATTTTCGAAACGAGAAATGTCTGATTCCTTGAGGATGTAGAGTTCGAGAGGAAAATAAGGTTAATGATTTTGCCTTGGAGGAATAATATAAAGTATATTAGGACAAACTCCATAATTATAAATCAATTTACTAAATAGCTACCACTCAAAATCTTTCATGAGCATAATACTTACATGTGTGTCACATCTTTTGATGATACCTCAGTTTAGTGAGAGTTTGTATTCGAATGTTGTCTATTTTAGACACATTTTTATCAATGAATATTTGTGAATTCAGAAATAAAGTATTCAATCGAGTTCCACTTTGATTAAAGTTTATGGTTGATCTTATTAAATAATAAGGTATGACCATTTGGAAATAAGTATATTTGGATCACATTACATGTAATTTCCATGTTACATATCCACATTTGATCTGTGTCACTTGATTGTGTTGATATACGTGACCATTAAGGGTTTAGTTATGATATTTATAACAAAGATTGCTTTGATTCTATATTGATATAATCAATGACGAGATTATTTGGATATACTTTTTGTTATGATAGTAAAAGTTTTGAACTCATAAGGTTATACACATTTATAAGGTAGCATATGTGGCCCAAATGAGAGATTGTTGGAAAAAAGATTTAATTGCCATGTGGGCTAACTTATTAATTAATTGTGTATAAAGACTATCTTAAAGTTAAGCTCAAAATTAAAGTGATTTAATAAAGAATTAAGTAATTGAGCTTTTGGTATCTAAATAAAGTGTAGGCCGAACTATATGTATAGAGATTGAATCCATTAGGGGCCGTTCTCTTTGTCTTTCAGTTTTGTGTTTTGAGTTTTAAATTCATTTTGTGTTTTGTGTTTTGAGTGTCTGTTTTGAAATTTCTGAAAATGCGTTCTTTTTGTCATTTTGAAAAACTGTTTTGAGAAATATGAAAATGGAAAACGCGTTTACTTTGAAATTTTGAGAATATTTTTTTAATAATATTTTATTCAAGAAATATGATTTTCAATAAATTTTAATAGTTTAATATTAATATAATATTAAATAACATATAAAATTTGAAGTTTGTAAATCTTGAAGTTGGTAAATTAAATTTGACAAATCCTTATTTTTGTCTTTGTACATAACTTGTGACAATAATTAACTAGCATCAAATAACAACCAATGCTTTCTTGCTTTAGTAATGAGCTAAAATAACAATGGTGTGACCTAAGTTTTGAAAAATCATTATCTCATATGTTTTGGAAGCCCTGTTAAGCATGAAATACAGTGAGGCACATGAAGAGAACTTCGTCGTGATTGGGTCAAGCGCACTTCTAACACTACCAATGTTATTTTATTCATATTTCTATTCTCTTGTCCATCTTAGTCATTTTTAATCAAAAAAAGTAATTTATCGTTAATAAAAAGAATTGCATCCTTCAAGAGGACAATGTATAATATTCATATACTTCATTGACATCCATGTTTGCAATATCTACGTATAATAATGCAGCAATCAGAACATTGCAAATCCTTAGTTCACAAATTGCAATCAAGAAAATTAGAAGTTCTTCAAATGAGTCAAACAAACAAATACCAAACTAACAAATATCAAGGCCACAAAAGACAGACCAGTTGATATTGCAAAATAAATTCCACGACAATATAAATGTTAGACTTGCTTGCCATGACCTCGTGAAGTTCAACAATATTTGGGTGCTTCATCATCTTCATCGCCGAGATTTCACGCTTCATTTGCTCCATCATCCCTACACGAATCACCTTCTCCATCATCCACTACAGTTGCCACAAGAGAGAGAGATCGTGCAACCAATCTTCCCATCAGATGGAGAATTTCTCATCTTCTCAATCTCATCATTGAAGGGACTCTGTGTTTTAGTCAACAACTCTACATACAAGAAACCTTTGAATGTTCTCCATCCTTCTTTATAGTAACTCTTTTTGCCACTGCTATTGCTTTATCCCGCAAAGTTTTCTAAGGAGTGGGCTGAGAAAACTGAAGGAAAAATTGATTGCTAGATTGAGTACAGAGTCAAGCTGGGATTCTTCCTGCCACTGCTATTGCTTTATCCCACAAAGTTTTCTGAGGAGTGGGCTGAGAAAACTGAAGGAAAAATTGATTACTAGATTGAGTACAGAGTCAAGCTGGGATTCTTCCTGCCACTGCTATTTCTTTATCCCGCAAAGTTTTCTGAGGAGTGGGCTGAGAAAACTAAAGGAAAAATTGATTACTAGATTGAGTACAGAGTCAAGTTGGGATTCCAATCCAATAAGCAAGAAAAAATAAATAAAACTAGTTCACCTTTAACAGATTACAAAACTGTATCCATTTTAATCCCAGAAGCCGCCTCATGTTCATTCTTCGCGTCTTACTTGACTGGAAAGGTAGCTCTCTACCCTGCTCATGTGTTAATACAGAAACATTACACCCTGTAAGTTAATACTTAAAAACAATGTTAAATGGCTTCAGACCACAGTGGCTAGATATCAATTTCAACCTTACATTGTTCCTAAATAGATTCTTATAAAGCATAGCAAATCAAGAAGCAGATTACACGATTACAAATCAAATAACAGATTCTTATAGATATATACAGAATTAAAAGGTCAATTAATGAGTAAAGCACATTGTATAAATCCCAATTCGCTGAAATCTGCATAAAATTCAACTGGCGAACTTGAGAATTTAGGTAGCAATAACATTCTTGATTCACTCATTCTTGGATCAAATATGTAGTCACAAACTTCATATAATTCGTTAATCAAAACAATGTGGGAAAGGTAAATCCATGAATTATAACTAAAGCAAAAAATTGTACAGAACTTGATACAATTATATACAAAGATTTTGAGTGATCAACAAGTAAAGGATATAACTAATTACATACACAACACATGAGAGGATAAAAACAGTTGGAACAAACATTGGCAGGACCACAGGTGCACATTAAGGAACATTGCACCACCACGGTTCATATCCTATACTGTTCTTTAGTATCCAATCCATTTCAAAGACCTTTGAGATGAGGTAAAACTTACCATGCCTGAATAGAAATGAATAAAGATGGACAATCAACATGTACTGCCAACAAACCTATTGTCATTAAGCGTAAGAGCAGGTAGGGATATGTCCTAGTCAGAGATTAAACATCAAAACTGGAAAAGGTAAAGCCTGATAACCAGAATAGTTAATTGTAAAAAATAACATATAAGGGAGCAAGCAGGAGATACAAAGGTGGAAAAACATCAGCTTTCTGTTTCATTTTTTCTTATTAGCTCCAAACGAACCTACATTTCAATTTTGCAGTAATAAAGATGGTCAACAAATAAGAAGTGATTCACATTGTAAGCTAAAAGACATTCAAAAGAAGGCACACCCATGTATGTGTTTGTGTCCACGTGAGAAAAAGAGGTGGATTAAAAAAATACAAGTTCAGCCAATATAGCAAACAAATCAAGAATAAGTCATCTGTCATTGTTGAAGAAAGCAAAGGCAGCACGGGTCTTGACTCCGAATCCATGAAAGGGACTCAAAGATTTCGTTCTTTTCTTACCTAACAGCTCTAAAAAACAAATTTTCGTTACTATGTAAAACTTTCTTGACTCTTTGATGGCAAAAGGCCCAGTGATAGCCAGGATGAATGCTGTCTCCTTTATCATAAAGTGGAAACAAGCTGATTGCAATTGGATTCGTGTGTATGAGAAATTTGTCCTCGTATTTCTACCTTCAGACTACAGTAGACACACAATTACAATTTATGCATTCATTATTGAAACGGGCAATCCAACCAAGTATTGGAAGTTGAAAATCTAAGCAAGAAGAGAAGTTGTAGAATTACACATGAAACATGCCACTGATCATTGGAAATCAATTTTTAGGTTCTTAGCAATGCTTCATTGAATTGTTCGGACCAACTCAGAAGATTCAGTCCCTTTTTTTTCTCAATAATAATTAATATATATCAAAATCACATAGAATTACATTCTGAATAACTCTGTTATACATTGCTTGTCAATGAATTGTCTTCGGTTACATTTTATTGGCTCAAAAAGCTCAAAATTTTCTTTACATTTTATTGGGATAATATTTCAATTTTAACGATCAAAAGAAATTGGTAGTGCAACATATTCAAGACTATAGCTAGTTACATTTTCACTAAAGCACCCATTCTTCCATTTTCATAAACAATGTCGATTCGTTATTCGATTGTATCAATAAACGCATAAGTACCCATTTTATATAATGAAATTCGCAAAAAACCTTAATAATTTTTCTATAAAATACAAATATAAGCGTAAAATATATAATAAACAATTAAAAGAACAAAATTTTGAGCTCGTTTCAGATAATTAACAGAAAAAATGTAACATTTACCTATTTTACAAATAGGGATCATAGCGAAAATAAAAATGTAACATATATTACGTTTACCTTGAAAAATACTTTAATCGGTCTGCAAGAATTCACGAAGAGGCAACATCAAATTCGCGCAGAGAGTTCCCTTGCAAGACTTGGGTAAATTGAAACTAAAATCGCACGACGAGTTTTCACGCTTCGGATCCGGGCAAAAATTGAAGGGCGATTTACAGAACACTCCCAAACCACAGCAGCGTCGCGAAGAATGGGTCGCGACGCTGCGTTCACGGAAGAGTCGCCTCCTCACGCCGGCTCCAGTACCAGCTCATCTCCCTCGCGGGCGTTGACAAGGGAGAACCGGAGTCCAGAGAGAAGGAAGAGAGGGAATGGATTGGAAGAAAGGGAAGAATTTGAAATTGGGGCAGGCAGTGGAGGAGTTAGAAAATGGCATTTCCCGTGTTTTTGTTTTTTTCCCCTATTTTTGCTTGAAAACAGCCAAAACGATGTTTTCATTGTTTTGTGTTTTGTATACAAATTTTTTATCGTTTTTAAAAATGCGTTTTCAAAATTAGTAAAGAGAACGCGTTTTTATTGTTTTGGAAAATCGAAAACAGAAAATGACCCAAAACGGTTAAAGAGAACACCACCTTAGTGTTTGTATTTGACGATGAGCCAAATACACATGGAAACTATATATAGGGCCATGATTCCCAATTCATATGTAATTTCTCATTATTTGTGTCATCTCATCAACATAATAATTAATAGAGAATTCATATTGAAGAGGAAGATAAAAAAATCCATAATCAAGAATCTAGACTACAACCAAAAATCAAGAAAAAAAGATAAGAGCAATTAAATTGAAGAACAAGACAATCAAGATTATGGAGAAAGAAGAAAAAAAAATTCAAGATCAAGAACTCATGAACCAAAAGAGCCAATAGTCAAGATTCAAAATTCGAAATCAAAATCCATAATAAGAAATTATTCTCAAAGAATTAAGGTATGTTCCGCACTATTAATTTTCTTGATAATTTGACATGGAGAATTTTGGCAATTAAGCAATTAGCTTTTCTAGTTTCATAAAGTTTCAACAACTATCACGACCAACCACTTCCGAACCTCACCACCATCACCATCACCATTGATGCCACACTACCCACCATTGGTGCAAAAGATGATTTATTTCATCTATACAATAAAGAGGGTGAGTTTGGATTTGGTTTATATTTTAGATGAATTGGTAGTGTTGGAGGATGGTTGCTCTAGGTTTGAGATCTATATTGCAGTGGTCGAGAATGGTGGGAGTGAAGCTGATGATGATAGGCCGATGAGATGGATGGAGGTGGTAAAAACTAGATGACAAGACAAATGTAACCCAATCACATGTTATACTAACAAATTATGTGACAAAAAATGTCACATGATGTGATACATTACATGAGAAATGTGACATGATATTTTTATAATAAAAATCATTTAACAATATTTTCGTAATTTTTTTTATTGACATACTTGTATAAACTTCCCCAGATAATTCTCATTTCATCGACATGGATCATATAGGCCCAATACATGCTAAACCTTGGGTTATTAATTTGAGGGAACAATATATAACTCCTAGTTTTAAAGTTCATATTTCATAAATAACAAACTTATTAAAATATTTCAAAAATCAGGTGATAAATAAATTTATTAAATATTAAAAAATAATATAATATACATTAATTATTTATACCAATGTCACCCCACTACACCACCTTCCCTCCACCTCTTCATCGGAGACGGCCATCTGCTTCGGCGACGTCTTCGGCTGACGACATCTCCGGCAGACTTCCGACGATCCCGGTGAACTTCCGACGACTTCCGGCCACTTCGGAGAATTAAATATTTCCAAAAAATTAAAAATTGAATAACACCCCACTCCCATGGATCCACCTACCACCACCCACCCCTACCTCCACGTCCTAAAAAAATTACAGGAAAAATTTCAAATCACTTTATATAATCAAGTTGTTGTCAGGTCTCATCTGTTACTAATTGTGACCAAGTGTGTACTCAATGTGACTAACTGTGACTAAATTCGTGTTAAATGTCGTGTGTGAAAAATTTTCTGTTAATTGTGATAGATTGTGATTTGAATACATTTGGCCACAACCAGTCATAATATACACATATTTGGTCACAAATAGTCACCACAAACAAATCTGCTTACACCACGGACCAACACCACAATCCACCACCAGAAAGAAGTGACGGAAATTGTTTACAAACTTCTGAATACAATTGATTCATCCAAAAATTACAACAGCAGCATAGCACCAGAAAGTAACTACTATTATTTTATCAAAAAACTAAAAGAAGAGAAAAATCATGTCAGCAGCAATAGGAAATTCAAATTTCTGTCCACTCGAAATCTCATTGCACAATTCATTCGTGTTGCCACAAAGAAGGGCTGAACAAAAATTCATACAAAAAATCAACGTACGAATTTATTGCCTATCAAAAATACTAATTTAAAACCAACGAATTTACATAACCAAAATTATAATTCTATTCAACAGCAAAGATAATTACAATCAATCTTCAGATCATCAGAATACTTGTAGCACCACCCTTTTTGGTTTGCATTTTCTAGCTTTAAAGAGATCCAGAACTTCCAAAAAATTTCTAGAATTTCAAGTCACAATTGGTTACAACAAGTCACAATTAACCAGTCACAATCGGTCATAAACGGTCACAACGAACTACCGGGTAGTCAAATCGTGATCTGGTCATAAATCGAAAAAGTTCGCCGACACTACCAACTCCGATCCAGCACTAGAATTTTTGACCGCATGATTTACATGAACAGAACTAGTCATTAAGCCTAAAAAGAAATCTGAAAAATAGGAACACATCCGGCACGCCAGAACCACAACCACTACCGCCAGAACGACCACCACCTCAGGACAACTAGGAACACCGTACTCTCCACCTCTTCCCCACCACCACAACCACCAACAAACCACCAATTTCACTATAAAACCACCACCACACAAAATACCACAACACCCAAACTGCCAGAACCACAACCACAACCACTACCGCCAGAACGACCACCACCTCAGGACAACTAGGAACACCGTACTCTCCACCTCTTCCCCACCACCACAACCACCAACAAACCACCAATTTCACTATAAAACCACCACCACACAAAACACCACAACACCCAAACTGCTAGATCCACCACAACAGCCACAGCCATAGCCACCGCCATCGCCACAGCCACAAAACCGTTAGATCCACCACAACAAACCCCGCCACCACAACCATGTCACAAACCCCTATAACCAAAACATCACCTCCATTAACACCGACAACCACGGTTTCACCTCCATCAACACCGACAACAGCCACTTCTCAAGACCAGGCGTCTCTACCGCGAACGGCAACACTAGCAGCAGCGATTTAGATGTGATTATCCTGCCGATTAAGCCCGCATGGGTGGACAGAGATGGAGAGTACGGTGTTCCTAGTTGTCCTGAGGTGGTGGTCGTTCTGGCGGCAGTGGTTGTGGTTTTGGCGCACCGGATGTGTTC
This sequence comes from Fraxinus excelsior, assembly GCA_019097785.1. NCBI lineage: Eukaryota > Viridiplantae > Streptophyta > Magnoliopsida > Lamiales > Oleaceae > Fraxinus > Fraxinus excelsior. The sequence goes on along the minus strand of CM032626.1, from coordinate 42,280,388 downwards.
CCATCTTTCAGATTTCTTTTTAAGCTTAATGACTAGTTATGTTCTTGTAAATCGTGCGGTCGAAAATTCTAGTGCTGGATCGGAGTTGGTAGTGTCGGCGAACCTTTTTGATCTATGACCAGATCACGATTTGACTATTCGGTAGTTCGTTGTGATTGTTTGTGACCGTTTATGGCTGGTTAATTGTGACTCGTTGTAACCAATTGTGACTTGAAATTCTGGAATTTTTTTGGAAGTTTTGGATCTCTTTAAAGCTAGAAAATGCAAACCAAAAAGGGTGGTGCTACAAGTATTCTGATGATCTAAATATTGATTGTAATTATCTTTGCTGTTGAATAGAATTATAATTTTGGTTATGTAAATTCGTTGGTTTTAAATTAGTATTTTTGATAGGCAATGGATTCGTACGTTGATTTTTGGTATGAATTTTTGTTCAACCCTGCTTTGTGGCAACACGAATGAATTGTGCAATGAGATTTCGAGTGGACAGAAATTTGAATTTCCTATTGCTGCTGACATGATTTTTCTCTTCTTTTAGTTTTTTGATAAAATAATAGTAGTTACTTTCTGGTGCTATGCTGCTGTTGTAATTTTTGGATGAATCAATTGTATTCAGAAGTTTGTAAATAATTTCCGTCACTTCTTTCTGGTGGTGGATTGTGGTGTTGGTTCGTGGTGTAAGCAGATTTGTTTGTGATGACTATTTGTGACCAAATATGTGTATACTGTGACTGGTTGTGACCAAATGTGACTTGAACATATTCAAGTCACATTCGGTCACAATTAACACAAAATTATTCACAGACAGTCACACTTAACACGAATTTGGTCACAGTTAGTCACATTGAGTACACACTTGGTCATAATTAGTAACAAATGAGACCTGATAACAACTTGATTATATAAAGTGATTTGAAATTTTTTCGATAATTTTTTTAGGATGTGGAGGCAGGGGTGGGGTGGTGGTAGGTGGATCCATGGGAGTTGGGGTGTTATTCAATTTTTAATTTTTTGGAAATTTTTAATTCGCCGGAGTGGCCACTCCGAAGTGTTCGTCGGAAAGTTGTCGGAAGTTTGCCGGAGATGTCGCTGGAGCAGATGACCGTCTCCGGTGGAGAGGTGGAGGGAATGTGGTGTAGTGGGGGGGGGGAGGGAATGTGGTGTAGTGGGGGTGACATTGGTATAAATAATTAATGTATATTATATTATTTTTTAATATTTAATAAATTTATTTATCACCTGATTTTTGAAATATTTTAATAAGTTTGTTATTTATGAAATGTGAACTGTAAAACTAGGAGTTATGTATTGTTCCCTTTTAGTTTTCGATGGGGAGAAAAACTTACGTGTATATTTTCTTACATATTAGCCCAACTTAAAATTTATTTAGATAGATCCTGCATCCTCCCACATCAGCATCTGCTGACAATTTATTAATCTTCTCACTCCGTTGTCTCCTTACATTGACATCCTCTACGAGTTGAAAGGGCACATGGGAGAAGGGGGACGTGATACAATAAGAGAAAGAGAGAGTGGGGCACAATAGGGTTGGAAGAAAGTGCACGAAAAAAATGAATATTATTTGTAAGGATTACTTCTATATGATTACATAGAGGGATTGTTTGAGCCCCATTTTTGTTTTTAGAATCATTTTCAACTACACATTCTCTAATAAAATGATATTACACGTAAATAAAAAAATTTTATATTAATTTTTAATCACACATTCTTCAAAAATCTGTATTTAAAAATGCATTTTTCTCTGAAAATGGGACGGGATAAATTAGAGGAACCGTGCTATTTTGCACGAAAAATGGTGCCCATCAGACCCCCACCAATAGGGGGCGCCCGGGTTTGACCCGGGCACCCCTTTTCCGGGCAAAGTATGTTAGTTTGAATTGGTCAACTAATTTTTATCATCTGGATGAGTACAGAGGGTTCTTAATTCTTTGCCTGAAAATTAGGTGTGCAAAGTGAGACGGTTGCACCCACAAATTTAGTGCTTCTATATCCATTAATTAGTGACTGATTTTGATGTCAAACTTTATATATGGCAAAAGATTTTTTGTGTCTTGTTTTTAATGGAACTATTAAAATTTTGTACATTTACAATATTTCATTTTCGCATAATTATGAGTTAGACATGACAATTGGCCATAAAAAAGAATTAACTCATCCGTTCTTATGCACCAATAAATGCCCTCTAGTCATTTTCTAGATTGACCATCTGTTTGGTACACATTAGCCCCTATTTGGTACGCATTAAAATTTTTTATTTTCATTCTTCTACTCATTTTCAACCACACATTTTTCAATAAAATAATATTTTCCATCACATCAATAAATTTTTTTTTTTCGACTACACATTCTCCATCAATATACTATTTCAGAATACATTATTCCAAAATAATATGGCTCAAACACACGCTGAAAATAAACTTTGGACAAATTTTACCATTTTTTGTAACGAGTAATGTTATTTAACATCGTGATAATGAAATATCAATTATGTGACGATCCATTATTTCTCACATTTCTCACTTTCTCTCCTCCCTCTCTCTCATAAAAACTGAGTTATCCAATCTCATTATTTCACATAAACTATCATATCACCGATATTTTATTATTATAATGATAAATAACATTATTCTTTTGTAACTCATTATTAGGGGTGTCGAATAAGCTAAGCCGTTCGAAACGTGAAGGACCTCGCTTACATGGCCGCCTATATATATAGAAAAGGGGTGGCAACATATATAAATGTTTCATTATATTCTTTTTATGAGATTCTTAAATTCTCGTTTAGACGGAAAGATTGAGTATCGCAGCCATATAGGTATTTGACGAAGGACCGGCCTAGAAACGACTCTCTAAAGTGAAAGGGCCGGCTCAAGCGATCTTGCCTACCCTTCCCCGTTGTAGGGTTGGCAATTTGACATCTCTACTTATTTATTATTGTGAGAATTTATTTTTAATTTATATTATATGATATCCATTTTTTTTATTTGACCTAATCTCGAGTCAGGTCATGTATCCTAGGGACAGGGTTAACTGCCTCCAAAAATATTATTAAGATAGTGATTAAATTTAATTAATTAGAAAATTATGCTGTTGGTCTTTTCTTATAAATTTCTGCTAATTATTTGTAATTGAGGATGTGCTGACACCACAAATGATTAAATTCAGAAAACAATTTCCATTTTATATGTATTAAAATGCGCGACACACATGCTTTCAATTAGTTAGAACATACGACCTTTAATAATATTTATTAATCAAACTATATTTCATTAAAAATAAATTTTAGCATTTTGAAAAATAATATTAATATTTTAAGGAAGTAGCTATCGCGAGTTGTCATTTTAAAGAGAGAGGAATATTCATCAATTTATTGTCGACTTGCATTAACAATTATAATATGTTCATTTCATCTCGTTTACCAACCAAAAATATAGTCATATTTAATTTGATGTATAAAAATTAATACAAATTAACGATTTCTTGCGCAATCCTATATTATAGAGTTAGTTCCTAAGTACAGGGAATAATTCACACAGAATTTGTACAGTGGCAACATCCTGTGTATCTCCGTGTGTGTGTGTGTGTTTTTTTCCCATCTTTGAATTTGTGTGTGTTGTTCATTTCAATTTTGTGTACCAATTCTGTACCGATTTCGTGTATATGTGAACTGATTCAATATTATATAAGTTTCAACCCTAATCGTAATTATTATAAAGATAAATTGATATTGAATCTTGAATTCTTGACATAGTCAAGTCGTGACCCGGTCCACTGTCAATCCACCAACACAAAAAAAAAAAACAAAAAACAAAAAACAAAAAAAAAAAAAAACAAAAAAAAAATGAAAAACGAAATTAATTATTTTAGAATGTATAAAGAAAATAATGAATTTAATAAAGCAAAAAGATATAGAAAAGTACAATACGTTTATATATTTAAAGGAGAATCTTCTTTTGGTGTCCAAATTGTAAAGTTGTTGTTATTTGTCAAAAGGTTAGCCAACGCACCAAATGTCCAAATTCTCTGCTAAATTTATAAGCCTGCCTTTGATATATTATTTTCTTTGACTAAAACTTTCTCTACACTCCATGCCTAACTTTATGCTTAAGCAATCCTCTCTAGAGGAATTTTTAATATTACTTTTCTTTTCCAAAGTGATAAATCAACAAAGTTAAAATTTCCGTGCGATCTTTCTACTTTTGACGACGTTTTAATTTCATCATTTTTCCCCTAAACGAGACTCGAATTCAGGTTATTAATATCATAAGGTTTTCGCAGATACAACTTGAACTAAGTCTTAATCTCGATCACATTCATGTTAATTACCGAACTTATTTAAATTTTTTTCATGTTGATTAGTCAATTTATATATATGACGTGATAATCTAGTTATTTGTTAACTAGGTGGTCACGTTAGTTCTTCTGTTAGTCGAACTAAACGAACGCCGACATAGTAACTAGAAATTCATATTTGGCTCTCATTTTTTTTAAATTCAATTTTTTTCCCAATTTTTTTTCAACTACATATTCCATGATATCTACAACTTTTATCGATTTTTAACCACACCTTTCATATATTTGATTTTTAGCTAAACCAAACGGGGGCAAATGTTTTAGTTTTGTGTCAACTTTAAATAAAGTTTTAAGTTCAATAATCAATTTGGAATAATTATAGATTATATGAAATTTTTAAAAAAGTTAAATCACCATCACCACTACCCACCCATTAAAGGCAAGCTAGCTTCATGCATAAAGTTAAAAAGTAGTTAATATTCGGTGCAACCTTAATAAAACATTTTAGCAGAGAGACAAACTAAACTCAACATGGAACATTACTATGATATATTTAATTGATTTAATTTTTTCAATACATAATAACCACATACCAAACAGAAAAAATAGTTACAATAAAAAATTTATAGAAATAATTAAAAATAAATGTTGATTAAATTTCGTTGAGCAAACTTTGTGTATCCAGTGGATAACGCTTTTTTTTTTCCTTGTAAATATTAAAATTGTGGGATCGTGTACGCCTAAAAATCTATCCATCATTCCAACGAAGGCATACATCAAATTTCATGTGGTCTAGATTCCATACTCTCTTGATCAAGACTATGATTATGACTTCATGCTGAGACAGTTGAGCTTGATGTGGGGGCTAACTTCAGGACCGCGGGATTGATAGGGTTTTATCAATTACGATATCCTTATTTGTTTCCTCGATAAAAAATGGACGATAATTTTGCTTTTTAATGTCAACCTAATCCATACTCTATACTGCCCCAACTCATCACGATCACCCTTTCTTCTCCAAGTTGTTTAAAAATATTAATTCAATAGTTTTCGAACTTTATATAATTTGATTAATCATTCAATTATTGCCAAAGAAAAATATATTCAGATAATTACAAATATTCTGCAATCATGTCCACATGCCAAGTTGTCCATGTCTTGGGCAGGCAAAAAGATTGCGTTACGAAATGCTGTATTACCTAATCCACACAAAATTATAGTTAATGTTCTCTTATTACATTATGTTTTTTTGGCACGTAAATTATTTGTTTTTGCCAGCCAACCCATGTGGAGGAAGTCCTAAAATTAGTTGAAGTTGCCATGTTCGAATAACTATCTTAAAAACACAGGCTCATCTTTCATGTCCCCCCCCCCCCCCCCCACCCCGCCCCCCACTTCAACTTGTTCTGTAAAATCAACATACAGATAAAGACAAATTGCTTTGCAATATTGCTGAATATGCCTTTAAAGGGTTCGTAGTTACAAGAAGAAAGCTACGATGAATTTTTTTTTTTTAATAGTTCATTGGTCGAACGATCTTGCATTGAAGATGAATAAGGTTAAGAGATCTCTCAAAACTGTGGGATGTGAAAATACGTCGGTAGGAGAGCTTTCCGCCATAGAGAGAAACCTCTACGAGAGCAGTTGTGGACGAAGCGGAAGCGAGAATGTATACACTATAAAGTCGAGTTGGTCCAACCTCTATGTACTGGGCTGAGTTATGGTGGGTTTTGAAAATAAAAATAAAAACAGGAAGAACTCTGAATGAATGCAGAGGAAGGTATGAATTATCTGAGGACAAAGGTTTGATCATTGTATGACATATTCATTCCGTAAAGGTGACTTGTTGTCATGCTTTACTTAGTGGTAGGTAGTTGGGTCATTTCACTCATGCTTTTCTAGCACTAAAATTATTATATTAACCTTTTGGAAATTTGCATAGTTGGTCCTACAGTTATTGTTTTGAGTAAACTTACCTACGGAGCCTGGCTTTCTCCGGTGCACGTTAACTTAGTTGCGCTTGTGTGGTCGGTTTTGCTTCCTCTCTGGCGGCCACATTCCTTAAGTTACCCCCCCACCCAATCTCACTTCAAGTTATCATTGCTGAGCAAGAGGGGATTTTCAGTAAAACGGTGTAATGGATACAAAAACCTTTAATAAAAGCACTCTGTTGAATCGACATTAACACCGAAAGATGAAAATTAAGACAGCAATAAGATTAAGTACCCTAGTAGCCATAAACAATGGATACGACAATGTAAGTATTGTCCCATCTGGTACTATAACTAATGCATTACGTATCTTGCTTGTGGAAAATGAACTCAAAACAATTGATAGCAGTGGAGAATGTTGTTTAATTCAAGTGAGATGCTACATGTGCATAAAATTTTACCATGTGTCAATTATGTAAAAGATTTGTTAAAATTTTATGAACAACAAGTTTTTTCCTTAATTTGATCATAACTTTTAGAAAGGCGCCCCCAATAGGGGGCGATCATGTGTCCATTATATAAAAGATTTGGTAAAATTTTAGGTATAAGATGTTTTTTTCTTAATTCGATCCTAACTTTTAGAAAGGTGAAAACTTCATTATGATTTCACAACACCAAAAGGAATCTAAATTTCCTTTAAATTGTTAGATGACTCTTGTGAAAACATATCTCACTTCTAATTTTCTAGAAACCGGCCTAACTTGAAAAGTAAAATCTAACTTCATAAAATGAGAAAGGTAACAATAAAACAATTTTATTGAAATTGAAGCAGTTAATGATATTGTGAATTAATTGTTCAATTATAAAATCAGTTTTCTTATTTTTATAAAAATTGATGATCAGTTTGCTACTTGAGAAATAATTTGAAGCCAAAATGGAAAATTTCCGGATTAAGTAGTCATCGGTAGATAAATTTTACATCGAATAATTACATAAATATAAAACAATATATTAAGATTTGAGTTACTTATCTTAACATAATTGATATTAAACTTAAAGTCTTAACAAGGTAGGTCATTAAACTTGGACAGATAATTTGATCTGATTAAAGCTAAAAAAATGAGCATGCGAATTTTAAGATCAGTCTGTTTAAACCAGTCGCCATGTCGCGTGGACATGTTAAATGATAAATTTCACTTCGAATAATTACCAAAATATTGATCAATGTATAAAAAATTGAACTATTTTTCTTAATAGGAATGATATTTTAATATGAAATTTAGGTATTCGTTCCAAGTCAAAACAAAGATATTGCTTCAATTTTATATTGTGGGTCATGGAGTTTGGCTAAGCTGGCCTGACAACTTTAAACGTCAGGCCGGCCAGCCAGCCTCGTTCATAAGCACCCCTAACCTCACCGCACCCCCATACCACACATCATTCTGAAATCAAAAGCAAGAGAGAGAAAAAACAAAGCTGGAAAAAGAAGCTCTCAATAAAGAGGAGAATTCAAGAAAGAAGGAGGGTTTTCTGTGCTACCCTTGGAGAAAAATGACTCAAACTCAGAGGACACTAGAGAGCCAACTCTCTCTCACACAATCTAGCCAGATTTCAGGAAGTCTGAGTTTCAATGGAACCTTAACAAAAGAAGACGAAGAGATGACCAAATCTGCACTTTCCACTTTTAGGGCTAAGGAGGAGGAGATTGAGAAGAAGAAGCTTGAGGTCAAAGAGAGAGTTCAAGCACAGTTGGGCCGTATTGAAGAAGAAACTAAGCGTTTGGCCTTCATCCGTGAGGTAAAAACAAACCCTTAATTTTTTTTATATGTTTCTTATGATAATTATTAATTTTTTCGAAATTAAGAGTGGAATTTTTGGACAAGAAAACTCATTTTGTTTGTGGGTATTTCATAATTTCTCCTGCGTTCCAAACAATTTTAGTTGTTAAACTTCATATGCTTTACTAATTAGTTTTGAGATTCAGGTCGGAGAATGAAATTAGAGCTTATCATTGAAGTAAAACCTAGATTTCAAAATTTCTGACAGCGTCTTAGGAGAAAAGGTTGTCCTTTCGCTTTCGTCCCAACATAATCAACAAGGGGACATTTTTGCTGCTGCTGGATTTATTATTCAATTCTCGGGTTTCTTGTTATTTATGGAGTTTTAATTTCTCACCTTACAAGCCCCTTAAAATTAGCCATTTTCTGGTTTTATGGTCTTGTATTTTTATATCAGATTCATCCAAAATGATAAATCTGAGATTGTCTTTGAATTGGGCGAAGTACCTGAAATGAATCACCTGAACATATGTTTTTAATAATTAGATGGAAAATTAATAGTTGCCCTTACTCACTTTCCTGAATGAACTGTAAATTAATGACCAGGAACTAGAGGGGCTAGCAGATCCTATGAAGAAAGAAGTTGCTGTTGTTAGGAAAAAAATTGATACAGTGAACAAGGAATTAAAACCACTGGGACAGACTTGCCAGAAGAAGGTATAATATCCGCCACTGCTTTCAAGAAATCCAACAAATATGCTCACATTTATGTTGTTTTATGACAATTTAATTTGTGCACTTCATTTATTGGCTGAGTAAATTTGACATAAACCATCTAATTTTTGGAACTCAATGCGATTGTAACAGGAAAAAGAGTACAAAGAAGCTCTCGAGGCTTTCAATGATAAGAACAAGGAAAAAGTGCAGCTGATTTCAAGATTGATGGAGGTGAGCGGAATCTAAAAATTGTTAGCAATTTTAAACTGTATTCTTTTCGGGTTCTTGAACAGATATTCTTACTACTGCTGGTTTGAATTTGAGGATATGCAGCTTGTTAGCGAAAGTGAGAAATTGAGGATGAAGAAGTTGGAGGAGCTGAGCAAGAACATAGAGACGGTAAACATAGCCTAATTTTCACAACTAGTTAGATTCGTGTGATGTATGTAAGCATGAAATTTCTATTTATATGTGTTGTTTTTTGTGGGTTTGGTTGTATTCTATGGTTTTTCTTGTTTGTTCGTTTAGTTTTCGAAGGAAGGTTTCTAATTTTAGGAAGACGAATTTCCACTATAAACAGATTTGTAACTAAAACAGGTCTTGACTACGAATTCTTCTAATCCAGTGTTCCTTTTCCTTGTATTTTTCGAGTTGCCCTGTGTCCATGTTTTGTTGAGGAAGCATTCCTCAGATTGATAGATTTTTGACATTTCCTAGTTGTATTCCTCTTCACCATAAGCCCGAATCCATTGTTTGTATAAATCGTTCTACTACCATAGGATTTTCATCGCACGGATGTAGTTGTTAAATTCTGGACTATTGGCCGTGTGTCGATACTTGCTATAAGATCCCATGATTAGCGCAAGTAGAATTGTGGAAAACACGCCCGTGATATGTTGTTGGATACTTTGTTTAGGAGGAAAAGTACGTCTCTATGCTATAACGCACAATGAATTTACACGAATCGGGTTACATTTCTATATGATGAATGTAGTGTTTGTGTCTAGTTCTAAATTTAAAGCACAGACAAGTTATCCAATGCCATTATTTCGTGAACTTTGACATTGAAATCTAAATTTGCACGCTCATATCATGCTTGTTTTGAGTATGAATTAAATGATTTTAAGGATAAAGAAAAGGCAACCGATTTAACAGTACAACTACCAGCAATTATTTGTTTCTTCTTTTTGAATTTGAATAACTAAGACAAAGTAGTTGTTGACTTGGGATTTATTGAAGAAGACAAAACAAGACAAAGCTAAAACATTTTGTGTTGGTTCTTAGGCTTATGCTCCAAAGAGACCAAAACTATGATATATTTCCTTGACACACAAAACAAAAGAGGTCAGTTGCTATGTTAACAGTGAGTGTGAAGCTCTATTTATAATGTCTTGACTAATGAATTGTGATGTGTATTTCGTGGGGGCAATCTTCTATTGGGATTAGTTTAGGATGTAGCAGTGAACCAACAGAATAGCAAAGAAAGATATTGGGATTAGTCGATATTATATTTATTAAGAATGACACTGGGTGGGTGTCACATAACCAAGAGTTTTTTTTTTCGGGGGCGACCATTCTCTCTATCATGGTTGTGGCAATTTCCACGACCATTGTTATAGCTGCGACCCCTATTCGCGGCCGCCTCTAATTCACACGTAGCCAAGATCTGCTGCTTATTGTTCACAAAAAACATTAGGCATACGATTCATGATATTTATCATCACGATGATGGAACATCGGGAATGTAGCAATTCATTCTCTTATATTTCTGTCTCTTTTATAAAAATTGTGTTGTCAAATTTCTATATTCTACATAGATTGTTACGTCACTGATGTTTCATCATCCTAATGATAAATATCGTTATTCTTGTCAAATTGTAGTCAAGTCGTTTAACATAAGTAGAGTAGGATCGAGATATATATAATAATAATATTTTTCTGTGAAATATGAAAATGTGAGTAAGGATGACAAAAAAATTGATATTCACGGGCCTCGCCCTGAACGGGATTGGAATTACCCGCTTAATCGGGTATTTGAGTTGGGGATAGGGTGGGTAACTTTGCCTCGGGACGGATTACGGGTGCCCCGCCCTGCACCGCTCCGTTGAAACTTTCTTTTTTTAATTTAAATGGAAAATTTCACGAAATTTCATTAGTTCTAATAGAAAATGACAACTAAAACTATCTAAAAAATATGACAAATAATAGAAGCTTTAGTTTATCAAATATATTTGAATAATTTAATTTTTAAAAATAAATAAAAATATGTTATTATCTCAGTCTAATGAATATACGCAATAAAATGAATTATAAAAAACTTTAAATGGACAAGGACCCCGCCCATCCTGCCCCACCTTAAACGGGTAACGGGGCGGGGACCGTTACCATCCCCAAATGTGAGGGTCAATACGTACTTGTAAAAGCAGAAAATTAAAAAATATATACATTTTGCATCAGATCCTTTTAGCTATTAAATAAATTCAAAATTGACATCATAGTGGAATATTATTTATATACTTTTGCCTAAAAAATCATATGCTAATTATAAAAACAATCTAATAATCTAGTATTTACAAATTAAATTTTGGGCTGGAACTGAAGGCCCAAATCCCAATTTATATTTGAGTGGGCTTTTAAAGTTCGGCCTAATTCCAGGAAGGCCCACCTTATATATATGATGACAAAAAAGATGCTAAAATTAAAAATCGTTTTATACCCCTTTTTATGTCTGAGTAAAATGCACAATAAGAGACTGTTTGTGTAAAGGGATTTATTATTATTGTTATTTTCAGTGAATGGGCGAAGAGTGTGTATAGGTGTGTGAGAGTGAGGAAGAAGTGAGAACATAATCTTGCACCCTTTTTGACTTTCAATTGTATCTGACGCATTTAAGCCTAAGATGGCATAACTGTGCATGCTAAGAAAAGAGGCTCCAAACCGAGACTATCATACCAATTTGCATCGAAGGGGAAGCTCATAATCCACGGTTTTCATTCCGCTGGTCATGCCTACCATCTTTGTGCTCTCGTCTGGGGAATTTGCTTAGTATAGTATGAAGTCTCGAATAGCTGTCACAATCAGAAAATTCGTTAGAAGAGAGATTAGATCAATGTCTCTTTCAGTATGATTTTTTTTTCCCCTTTAATAACTGTACATTCTTCGTTTCTCCTCAAACTAGAACTAAGAGATATGCTCGCTATTACTAATTTCTATGACATTGAATAAGCTAAAACTATTTTAGGCCATAATTCAATTTAACAAATATTACTATTTATGGGACAATGTGAGTTTTAGAGGAGCTTGAATTGAGATGCAAATAGAGACAAGATGGGTAGGGTAGGGTAGGGTAGGAGAATACAATATTTTTTGAGATCACGGAATTGATTTATTACCAGAGTTTTGCTAAGAACGATAGTAAAATTTGAGAATTCATCTTCAATTGTCAATCTTATTAATAATAACAATTCAAGTCCTTATACATTGTATATTTATTCGACGTGGGATCCAATCCTTACCATTTATAGAAATGTTTCCTAGTTTGTAAATTCCAATAGAAAGACCCTATAAATAGCTATAAAGTAAAATATCATATATTAAGCTAGAATAATAAAAAGAAGATCTCACAATAAATTAAAAATCAGGAATAAAGTTTATTCTTCAAAAATATAAAATTTGAATATCAACTAAAAGTATATTTATCATTTCTATCCCTAAAATCCATCATTTTTTTAACTCCAACAACCAATCCCACTAACAACCTTTTCTCCCTTTGGGAAACATTAGAACACCAAATATGTTTTGGACCTACTCAAATCAAACTCTAAAATCATACTTTACTATCTATTGGAGGGAAAGAATTATTTATTAACTTAAATTGCTATATAATAATTGAATAATGAACTGATTTGCTATCTTCATGATTTTTGACACACACCAAGGGAACACAAATTTTAAAGAGACTTGATGGATAAGGTTAAATAGGAGAAGGACTTGACAATTTTACGTTCTCGTTAAACCATTAAAGAACAATAATGTGTGATTGTCTGCGTCAAAAACAGTGGTGAGATCATTATATTATTAGTATCGGTCACGATTAAATTTACTGTACAGTTTACGAAATTTTAACTTCCTATTTTAGATTGTTCGATACTAGAAAATTCACGAGTTGAAATTTTCGGATAAAAGTGTTTGCTTGTTAAAATCTTTTAATCATTAAAAATTAAATAGAATACCAAGGGCACCAATCAGCAATATCAGTGCTACAGTTTGGGTCGGGTTCACTTAAGCCTTATAGTTTTAGCCCATCTAGATATCACTTTTCATTGAAATAGTGGGTTGGTCGGCCCGAAATATATCATGGGAAAGTCTTGCATAAACGGGCTCACGTCTTCCAGATTCATATGAATGCTGGCAAATGGTTTTTTCATAGAATTTTTACACCATGTACCTCTTTTTTTTGGATATATATTCTCATCCTTTTAATATTCACTAGTTAGAGCTGAACGTGCATTACATGTTATTTTGAAATACTTTATAAGTGCTGTAAATGTAATCTTTGATTCCAATTTGTTGGAATAATTTAATGAGTATCAAACGAACTAAAGAAAATAAAATTTACGAAAGAAATTAAGAGAAGAAAATTGTACTCTCAAAACTCAACTTCTATAATTCAATTTTTTTTTATGATGAAATATTATAAACGAACAACCTTTTTTTAAATATATTTGGTACATAAGAATTAATTGCTAATATATGAATTTAAATGATAAGTGCGTCTTACACACTCATTGTATGCCACAAACATGAATAATTGTTAATAAATATTGGATATATAGCTTAAGTCGATATAATTTGTGTTTTACAGGACAACAATGATGAATATGTCGGAAAGTAAGAGAAAAATGGAAAAAAAAGACCTAAACGGAAGAAAATGAAAGTTCAGGGGCTCAAGTGCAATAGCCGAAAGATCACCCGAATCATGGATCGAGAATATAAATGAGCTAGGTACTAATTTGATGAGTACAGAAGATGTTAGAAGAAGGAGAATGGAGAAAAGAAGTCAAAATGGGAGAAAACAACACTCAAAGACCAAATTGACACAAATGGAAGTTGATATCTTCCATGCGGTCGCATGGTAGATTCTACCACGCGATTGCACACATGTTAACAAGGAAGAGACATGCCATTTTGGTTGAACCATGCGGTCGCATGGATTATAACCATGCAGTCGCATAGTTGTTTTTCGGTACGAATTTTCTACTTTTCTTATTCCATTTAAATACCTATGGAAACAAATTTTGAGATGTATATTTAAACCCTAAAACCGCCCATAACATGAAGGGGGAGAGATATCAAGGTTTGAGAGAGGAAAAAAAGGAATTAACACGATGAATAACACCATGAAGCGAAGATTAAATTTAAGAATTCAATTAGTGATGTCGTTCATTTATTATTTTTCTAATTTTCTTCTTCCCATCATGTTAGACTAAATTATTTTGTACTAGGATTTACGATGAAACTTGTATTATGAATCTTTGACTCGTGATTTTATTTTTGATATTCAAAGCACGTTTTTAATTATTGAAGGATTGACATTGATTTAATTTTCCATGCAATTACTTGATCAATAATTGTATGATTATTGTGACTTGTTTTATCCTCGAGAGATGGAAAATATGTTAGATATAGTTTCAATTATCGTAGAGTTTGACAGATGATAGAAATATACCGCTATACTTTACGTGATCTTTAAGTATTCAAAAATCCATCAATGCATTTTTAAATGTTTGCATCCATCATAAAAATATAGTTGGGTCACATGTAAAAATATGTTTAATTCTACTCGAAAGAGATTGTTAAACAAATTAGGAATATTGATCTTCATAATTAAATCGCGTTGTCACATTATAAAGTTCGAATTAAAGAGGATATATAAGGAGATTCAGAATCCTAGTACATTTTTCTTCATCATAGTTTCACAACATTTGCATTTAATTCTAGTCTTGCATTAACTTTAATTAATTTAGGTTTTGTTTTTATATGTAGATTATTTAATTTATAGAAAAAAACCCATAAATTTCAAGTGTTTCGGTTAATGTCACAATAATTAGAATTAAAATTAAATCAATTTCTATGAGAACGATACTTGGACTCAAAATCCATTTTACTATCTATTAACGATCCGTACGCTTGCGGTGCTTTTAAAACGAACAAATATTTTCGTTAAAATTTTTTTGGAGCAGTTGTCTGGGATTGAATTTAGTTTAATTTTATTTATCTTGACACTAATTCGAACATTAGTTTTATCTTTACTTATTTTTGTTTTAGTTAATAATTTTTATTTTTATTAATTTATCTAAGTGCTACTTTTCATTCTTTTCCAGGTTTTGTATGCGAATGTCGCTTGACGGTGACTTGATTCCATCAGATTCAGAAATCAAACGCACCTTCCATCGTAGGCAAAGAGAAGCAAAAGCAGTACAACAAATGGATAACGTGCAAAACGAACGGTGGTGCAAGTCAATGAAGAGGAAGTTATTAATGGGGAAACATGCTAGTTGGGGACTCCATGACACCGCAAATTATTCAGAGTCATCCAACATCGTCTACCCTCCATTTAAGCAACCCAACTTCCAGTTGAAGACCAACGTCATACATCTATTTCATAATGGACATCAGTTTTATGCAAAGCTGAAGAAAACCCACATACACACGTCTCTCGATTCTTGGAGATGTGTTACGATATAAGGGTATCTCAGATGACGCTATCAAACTACTACTGTTTCCACACATACTATGTGATAAAGCACTAGAGTGGTTAGACAATCAACCTATTGCCAGCATCAACACATGGAACGACCTAGCTAAAAATATTGCACAAAGTTTTTTCTACCAGCCAAGATAGCGAGACTGAAGCATGACATATCTATTTTCCGCCAAAATGAGTCAGAATCTTTTGATGAAGCTTGGAATCGGTTCAAGAATATGCTAAGGAAGTGTCCTCATCACGGTATTAGTAAAGGTATCCAGGTCCAATATTTTTATGCGGGATTGCTTCCATCATTTAAAAGCATGGTGGATTTTTCATCAAATGGTTCATTATCTACAAGAACCATTGATGACTCATTGAAACTATTCGAAACGGTGGCGACTACTTCAGCAATATAGGCTTCTGAACGAGTGGTTCAAAGGAAAGCTCCATGTGTATACGAGGTGGATGCTTACTCTGCCTTATCTGTGAAAATAGACTCATTATTTCATAAAGTGGAGGTATGTCACAAACAGCTAATGTTGCACAAGCCAAAAAGCCAAGTCGTGAAGAGTCTGAAGCAGATCATAATACAACAAATTATCTTATTCTGGCACAAGGTATGGAACAAGTGGATTTTGTACAATGGGGACAACATCGACAGAATAATTCACATTCAGATACTTACAACCCAAGTTGGAGGAAATACCCAAATTTCTCTTGGGCGAATCAGAATAGGCTGCAGGATCAGTTTCAGTAGCAATAGAAGAAATTTCAATTGGAAAAGATGTTCGAGAAATTCATGGAAAAAACAAATCAATACATGGAGGCTAATAATTAGTTCATGAGGAAGACCAAAATAGTTCTCCGAGATCAGAGTGCTACTATTAAGAATCTGGAGACTCAAGTTCGGTAGATGACACTTTCTATGACAAGCAGAGCACCAGGTACTCTTCCAAGCAATACCGATGCTAATCCCAAAGAGCAGATAATGGCCATAAGTATTTTGAGAAATGAAATAGTTGATGACCCATCTGTGAAAGCAATCACCACCAGAAATGAGGTGCAATTACAGGAAATACATATCAAGAGGTAGGTTGTGACTAAGGAAACAATACCTTCTGCAAATGAGAAGCGAGTGGAACAAACTTAACAGACGATAGAGACATCTACTAAAGAGAGTTCAGATACACCAAGAGTTAAGGCAACCATTCCTATTAATCTTTACGAGCCTTCTATTCTATTCCCACAAAGGTTGAAGAGACCCCAGCTTGACCAGTAGTTTGAGAAATTTTTGGATGTGCTAAGGAAACTCGACACTAATATTCCATTCATAGACGTGATACGACAAATTTCAAATTATGCAAAGTTTTTGAAGGACATGATATCAAAGAAAAAAAGCTTCCAAAATTTGAATCTGTGGCACTGACAGAGGAGAGCAGTGCATGATTACAAAAGAAACTGCCTCCCAAGCTCAAGGATCCAGGGAGTTTCACCCTACCTATTTCAATGGGAAAAGATGGCACTTTTAATGCTTTATGTGATACTTGCGCGAGTATTAATTTGATGCCACTTTCTATTTTCAGAAAACTCGGGTTGGGATAAGCTAAAGCAACAACGGTGACTCTGGAGCTAGCTGATATATCCTTTACCCAACCACAAGAAATTATTGAAGATGTGCTTATTAAAGTGGAGAAATTCATCTTCCCAGTGAACTTCTTTATTCTAGACCTAGAAGACGACATGGAAATTCCAATAATCTTAGGGAGACCATTCTTAGCAACATGTTGAACTTTGATTGATATGGAGAAATGTGAGCTAATCCTGAAGGTAGATGAGGAACAAGAAGTTTTTAAATTATATAATCCACCTAAACAACCATCGGCCGTCGACGAGTATTAGTGTATCAATAAAGATAAATCATCTCTTCAACAAAATTGTCAGAAGAGAAAATCAAAATTTGGGGGATTTCTTGGTAGAGACGAGAATAGAGAATTTAAAGTGTGGAGAGCTAAAAGAGGATGCAAAGCAGAAAATTGTAAGGAGTGCACTAGTGAAATCTTTCGATTTGAACCACAATGAGCTTACCAAAGTAAAGTCGAGCTATAGACTATAACTTAGTGCTGGTTGGGAGGCAACCCAACAATTTTTCTGTTTGATTTATTTCGCTTTATGCATTAAATTAGGAATTTATTTTTCGAGTTTTTATAATTTTTAATAATGCTAAGTAATTCATCGTCTTTATAGGTAACAAAAGAGTTTATGCATGGTCCACACTTTTCTTCCTCCATCATCTTCAAATTCACATCTATAGTGATTAGGAAAGTATCCCTAGCCCCATGTTCTTTATCTCTTTGTGAATTTGTCATTAGTTTTACGTGTCTTTTAGTTTGCATTTGATTATTCTTTAAACATTGAAGACAATGTTCTGTATAAGTTTGGTGGTGGGAATATTTTATTCATCATGTTAATGCAGTTTTTGTTTGATTGTATGAAAACAATAGTCTTTTGTGCAATTTTCTATTAGTTACCTTCAGTTTTTAGTTGTTTATTTTCGAGTATTAATTTAGAATTTTATGTGCTCGCGTGTCTTTGATAACTTTGCCGACCATGATGTGAATATTGGACTAGGTATGCACTATGAGTGATGAAAATAGTGCACTATTAGATTAATCAAAGCTCGTGATTACTAAACTTGACATTTTTATTGCACAATACTCATGTTGACATATTTGGTTGGTGATTGTGTTCATTACTTAGAAATAGTTAAACATAGTGAATAAACTCGAATAACCTCTTTTGTACTAAACCATGGTCCATTTTTAGAATAGTTTGGATTTGGTTGAGCTGTAGTAAGGGAACATTAATGTTTTTCCAAATTTAGTTAGAGAGCATGAGGCCGAACCAAATTGGAATTGTTATGTACCTTGAGAGGTCAATGTTAAAAACTGTCGAGCTTTTCTAACAGCTTATGTTTGTACGAAAGGCCAGTCTTAGCAACTGTGGACATTAGGGTTGATATGACATAAAAAACTCGAATAACCTCTTTTGTGCTAAATGGCCCTTTTGTTGTTACTAATGTTTTTTCTCATGGTGCAATAGAAATAAAAAAGTATAGGTGTTTGTGGCATTCGAGTTCATGTGTGATGCAAGTGACTTTGCATTGGGAGCTGTTTTAAGGTAACGAGTAGAAAAACACATGTTATGCATCGAGAACTTTGAATGATGCCCAACTTAATTACTCTACTACTGAGAAAGAGCTTTTAGCAATTATTTTTGCCTTAGAGAAATTTCATTCACATCTTATTGACACTAAAGTAACTATCTTTTTGATCATGCAGCTCTAAAGTACTTGCTTGCCAAGAAAGAGGCAAAACCAAGGCTCATTAGATGGACACTCTTCTTACAAGAATTTGACCTTGAGATTAAAGACAAAAAGGGGAGTGAAAATTCTATAGTTGACCACCTCAATCGTGTTATCCACGAGAGAGAAACTTTTTCATTGCAAGAGAGCTTCCCTGATAAACAATTGCTTCATGTCGTGGATACATCTCCTTGGTTTGCGGATATAGTGAATTATTTAGTCACTAAGAGAACTCCAAGTGACTTGACCACTGCTCAAAGGCAAAAACTCAAGGCAATGGCCAAGTATTTTGTATGGGATGAGCCGTACTTGTGGAAACATTGTCCGTATTAATTGATAAGAAGGTGCGTGCCTGAAAATGAATTTTATTCTATACTAACATTTTGCTATTCCTATGCATGTGGTGGACATGTTGGATCAAAGAGGACGACTCTCAAGGTGCTTGAGAGTGAATTCTATTGGCCCACCTTATTCAAAGATGCATTCCTCTTTTGCAAATCTTGTAATAGATGTTAAAGAGTTGGTACGTTGGAAGCCCAAAATCAAATGTGACAAACACCTATACTTTTTGTTGAGATTTTTGATGTTTGGGGCATAGATTTCATGGGACCTTTCCCTTCATCTTATGGTAATCTTTACATTATTCTGGCCGTTGATTATATGTCAAAATGGGTGGAAGTAAGGGCCACTCGAACTAATGATTCTAAAGTGGTTGTAGATTTTGTTAAGTCTAACATTTTTGCAAGGTTTGGAACACCAAGAGCTATTTTTATTAGTAATCGGGGACTTCATTTTTGCAACCACTCTTTTTGGGCTGTATTGAAGAGATACAACATCACCCATAAAGTGTCTACACTTTGTCATTCGCAAACTAGTGGGCAAGTTGAAGTGTCAAATTGAGAGGTCAAATCTATCCTTGAAAAAACTGTGAACCCCAATAGAAAGGATTGGAGTCTCCGCCTCAATGATGTACTTTGGGCTTATAGGACAACATACAAGACACCGATTGGCATGCTCCCTTATCGTTTAGTTTATGGTAAGCTTTGTCACCTCCCGGTTGAACTTGAACACAAGGCATTTTGGGAAGTCAAGCAATGCAATATGGACCTAGGTGTGGCGGGTGATCAAAGAAAGCTTCAACTTAATGAGCTTGAGGAAATTCGAAATGATGTTTATGAAAGTTCAAGAATTTATAAGGAAAAGACAAAGGTGTACCATGATAAAATGATTTAAAGAAAAGCTTTTGTTGTCGGACAAAAAATTCTTCTTTTCCACTCGCGCCTCAAGTTATTTTTAGGTAAATTACGTTCTCGATGGATTGGCCCTTTTGTTGTTACTAATGTTTTTCCTCATGGTGCAGTTGAAATCAAAAGCCTACAGACTGGGAAAGAGCTTAAGGTGAATGAACATCGATTAAAGCCATATCGTGAACCCTTTGTACCTCAAAACATGGAGAAATTGCGATTGGAGGATCCGATTAAAGAAGCATGAGGGAGGACAAAGTCTAGCTATAGACTCTAAAGAAGCGCTGGATGGGATGCAACCCATTGTTCTTTATCTACTTATTTCTTTAGCACTTTTTTTTTTTGTTTTTGAGTATTTTTTTTTGTCTCCATATGGTAGATTCTCGAGCATTGCAACAAAGCATTGAGCATTAATAGTCGCCAATGGTCCCCAACCATCCTCATTACTATCACCGTCAAAACTAACTTAGGGGAGTATTTGAACCTCTTGCTCTTTCTATTTCTTGCTTTTACATTGAGGACAATATGCAATTTAAGTTTGGGGGTGTGGTATGTGCTAAATTTGTGCTCGTTAAAAACTCAAATTTCGGATTAAGTATTTACTCTTGTGCTTGTTTGTGTAGTTTTATAGCTTTGCCAGTTGTGTTTTCATTTGTTGCATTGCATTGATTTATGAATTGTGAACATGAATGCTAAGTGTTGTTTAGTTTCATCCCCTTATCCAATGATTGACTCTTTATTGAACACTTGGGTCATGAGATTCATTACACGCATTTGTTGGCTGCACTTCCAGGTTATTAAGAGAACTTAAATGACCATGCTGTTAACAATTTCTCAATCACTCTACCAATGAAAGGATAAGTTTGGGGGGGGGGGTGGTTGAACCGATGAAGGAAATTATTTAGAATTGTATTAATTCCATACTTAGCGATTGATTTTATGGAGTGTTCTTAGACTTCAAATGAAAGTTAGATGTTGTTCTCCATCTATTTTGTACTTTAAAAAAAATTGTCTACCTTAAGGAGTGAGTCAACATTAAGGAATCTGATCCTATGCATCACCAATGTGTAGGAGACGATCTACTAATGAAGAAGGCTACCCTTAGGAACCAGAGGGAGAACTACCTACATCGGAAAAATGAAAAAAAAGGAAAAGGGCTGCTATGAGCATCTAGGGTTGATAATGTTGAAAGACTGATGGATTGTGAGTAATTTGCCTAATGGAAGTTTGTGGTATAAGCACTCAAATTTTTTTGGTGAATAAATAAACGACAAGATAGTCAATTTTATCGGTTCAAGCCAACCAAATTTGAAAGGGAAAGATTGAGTGATTTGAGGGCAACCTTAAGTTTTTTTTTTACACCTTGAGCTAGAGTGAAAATATCAAGTTTGAGGGAGTGTGTATCCCATGAGTGTGAAAGGATAATTTGACCATTGAGGGCGGGAAAATCACCAACTTGTGTATTGCGAGGACTTGGAATGACCACACCACACACACACACACACACACATGAGTCATGCATGGTTTAAATTGAAAAGTGTTTTTTGTGGCATTTTTGTAAACGTTTAATAAGTTATTAGCATAATGTAAGAATTGAAGCAAAGTGGCAAACTGTCTAACTTTTGGAGAGTTTGTTTGAATAGTATCATCGTTTAGTTTTAATTTGTGTGTTTGCATGCTTGTTTGTATAGCTTTGTTTAAGGACTAACAAAGATTTAAGTTTAAGGGTGTGATAAGTGCGAATTTTTACACTTATTCGAACCATGAAATTTAGATATTTGTGAGTTTTCATTAGTAATTTATTACTTAATTTAGTTATTTTTATTGTGTAGGTGAAAACCTGAGTTTGAATGATGATTAGAAGGAACTAATTCAAGAAATGAGCAAAAAGAACCAAAGGCACAAGAATTCCAAAGTTCGGGGACCAAGATTATCACTTTTTGAAAGTTGGAGGACTTGCCGTGCAATATCTTGAGAATTTGACTACAAAATTAACATCTTCAGTTTTTTTTACAGCAAGTTGACACCTAGGCGCCACTTTAAATGGCTTTGAGACCTTCTTTTTATTCTTTCAATAGTTGGGGGACTTGGACTGCAATTTAACCATTAGGTTTGAATGAAAAATGGGCAGCCCCTGTTTGAAAACCAGAAGCTGCGTTTCTTCGGCTGTTTTTTTTTCCAATTTCTCTTCTTTAATTTTCTTTGGTATTTTGAGGATAAGATTGGAGCATGGTGATGGTGAAATAGTTTGGAAAAAGTATCCATTGATATTGAAGAACTCTCAATCATTTCTCTCTTTATCAATAAGTTCTTCTTTTCTTTCATCTATTTTCCATTAATGTGTTGTAAGAATTTGTTTGTTATTTTTGAGTATTTCATGGATAACTAAACATATTGGTGATTGGGGGTGATTTCAAATCCGAGTTTTGATTTTCAATTATTTTGTACTTTATAATTCTCTTGATTGATGTGTTTAATCCATTGTTTTGAATGTTGGTTTTGTTCTTCTTGATTGTTTAGGTGTAGAACTAAATGATCGAGTTAATTCAATGAATGCTATTTTGGGATATATAGTACGTAATAACTATTTATTCTAAAATCTTGTAGCAATTACATTTCAACAGATTATGACTAATTTTCAATTGATTGTATGTGGATTAACACTTAAGTGAGTAAATCGAGCTTGTGAGTTTACCCTTAATTCAACTCATCTTTTTTGTTGTAATGCTTTTGTTAAATTAAATTTAGAGAGCTTATTCTAAATTGTTTAATGAATAGAGTTGAGTAAATAGCTTGTTTTATTCAACTAACATGTGAGACGAGATTGAGATAATTGAGCTTGTAATTATTTTTGAGTTGTTGTTAACCTAAATAATGAAAATTTATTGTGGTAATTGATAGGAAAATCATTGTTATGGTAACGAAATACTCATCAATCACACTTTCACATCTTTAATAAAAAACTACTTTGTTTATTTCAAAACTCAAATATTTTCTATTTTGAATTTATTGCTTTCTTTAGTTCAACGATTCAAATCCCCCAATTTAATCAATTTAGTATATAACTGTTAATTTCACTTTCTAGCGTGCAATTGATTAAATTGAACCAACCCCCTATGGGAAATGACCATTGCTTGCCACATTACTATTTAAGACGACGCGTTCAAACTAAGGAAAACTAATTGGTATGTCAATTAGTACCGGTACCAGTTTACTTTAGAAATAAGTTCAAAACATGGGATTATTTTTGTTAACTTGAATAATTTGACAAAATAAAATTTCTAATGACAATCATGGTTCTCATCTTTTTAGTTTTTTATGTCATATCAACCCTAATGTCCACAGTTGCTAAGGCAAGCCTTTCGTACAAACACAAGCTTTTAGAAAAGCTCGACTGTTTTAACATTGACCTCTCAAGGTACATAACAATTACAATTTGGCACGGCCCCATGCTCTCTAACTAGATTTGGAATTAGCAAATGTTGCATGCTAGTTGATTTGTTTTACGCGTTGTATGGGGTTGATTGATCCACATACATGCCACGTAGGTGATTATTCTATTTGAAAAATAGGGTTGTGGATTGTTTATGCGGGATGACTCAATCCGCAAGATATTAAAGAGGGGTTTGAGAAAATGATTTGAACAGAATTCAAAACTCACAACCCTTAACCTCTATTCAATTTTCCTTAACTTTCAATACTTGTCTAGGACAAGAGGATAAAAAGATGGCTCAAAACTCCCAACCCTTAACCTCTATTCAATTTTCCTTAACTTTCAATACTTGTCTAGGACAAGAGGATAAAAAGATGGCACAAGAAAATGCTGAAATTCATATGTGAAAAATGCCAAAATTAAAAAGGGTCTTGAATCTCATTTATGACATGAAAACTCATAAAATTAGGTATTTAGGCTGTGGATGATAATCTCCTTTCATTGTGATTGAGATTGGGATCATTAGATTTTAAAGTTTGAAAAGTAAGGTTATTCAATCATGAAGATCTTGAGAATTTTCATCTTTTCAAGTAAGAACTATGAACCGAATTCATGTCAAAGCATGCTGCAAATTCTTTAAAGTTCCTATGCAAAAATAAAAATAAAAATATATTTGTGAGAATGGTAGATAGAGTGTCGGCCATGTTATTGTAAAATACCTTTTATAAATAAACGATAATTAGTTAATTACGTGCAAAAGGACATAGCTCTATATGTTGAACAAGAACTTCTTAGGTTTAGGTACAGGCATGTGGATGGACATATGCATAAGGGAGCAGCGAAAGATGTGGTGCAGCACCTGATCAGCATAGATTATGGCTCACGGACCCTTCTTTAGGAAAAAGACGAAACTGAAAAGACGGTCCAGCTATCATAAGACATACGTGGTGGTACCAAAATATTGTTGGAGGATTCTTCAATTATTGAGGTTGGGGACTACGCTTTTTTTTTTTTTAATTATTATTATTATTATTATTTTTTTCATATTATTAAACCTGCCTTGATTTTTGGCCGTAAATTGGTACCCAACTTATGATGACACAAACCTTTGTTTCTTTGGAAATTCATTATTCAAATTCTCTGCGTGCTAATCTTTATCCATTTTATCATAAACTATTTGGAATTAATGATGCAGAAGAAGCTTAGAATTCTATAATATTATACCATATTAATTTATTCTATGCCATAGGGCATAAAGTATTTTGAACTAATGATGCAGTAGAAGCTTAGAATTCAATAATATTAATTTATTCTATGAGCTATGGAGAAAACAATTAATACTACTCATAAGGAATATCATCAAAACTATCCTACTTTTCTCCCAAAAGCTTAAAAATACCACATTTTACAATTTTTTTTTTCCAATATGTGTGTGTGTGTGTGTTACCATGGTAGCATGGTAACATATATATAAAAATACATCATGTTGTATTTCTTATAGTATGATTCGACAAAAATATACGTATATGTTACCATGGTAGCATGAGTTACTATGTTAATCCATCCTAAACCTGAAAATCCCTAGTCTTCCAACACTGTTTTTCACCATCATTTTACATGTTATCTATTCTTATTTTAAAGTAATATGTATGTTACTTGTTTTTTATTCATTAAGGGGTAACATACGTGTTACTGTATTACCATTATTTATTATCTCCGCTTGCATTGTTTCCAACTATCAATGCCACCTCCACACTTCCCACTGGTACCGATCGGGTCAGAAACAAGTGAAGAAAACTAAAATATCAGAAACATTCTTTTGGATCCACAAGGTGATTAAGTGGGTGTTTGGTGGGGAAATGTGTCGTCTAAACATTGTGAGATTCATGAAAGATGTACGTAGTTAATATTGATTGTTTGACTTTGATTTAAATTAAAATTTGATTTTAAATCGAAACAAACATGGCCTAAATAATTTTTTTTATCTATAATATTTTTTTAATATTATTTTAGTATAGTGTGCCAAAATGTCATAAATTTTCAATGCACACTACCTAAAGAGGGCTATCCCTCGATGATAAGGAGATAACCATTACCAAGACATATAACCCAATAAAATCTATATATTAGTAGCTTTATATAAGGAGACATGGGAACTTTATCTCCCACAAATTTTATATCTCAAGATTCCCTTTGTAAAAATTGTTATTGAAATCTTGCCATAAGTAGCAAGGAAAAAGCTAGCAATAAAGAAGGCAATACATGAAAAAGGAAGTTATACCTTTCTTGGGATAAAGTTGATAGTGGTTTGCTTTTGAATTATTACAAATTCTTCAAACTAGAAATAGATGTTTGGTCTAAAAGTAAAGATAAATATTTGGAGTTGTATGTTTATCGTAATATTTTGACTGAGTATTTTACTAAGGTGATGAAAGTTAGAAGTCAATTTTTAGCTCGAAACTACTCAAAAATTAATATTATTAAGCTCAAAAATATGTTTCACAAAAAAAGTCAAACGTGATAGGATGCAAAGTTAAGTGACGCGCTCATTGCTATAAAGTACAAGAGCTCGACATAATCCTCACTCAAGATCAGCTCAAGAGTTTGACCTAATTGTCCCATAGGTAAAGCAACAAAAATTACAACAGAGGTTAATGATTTAAAATTTTATTTATTCTCTTTTCTTGAATTCTTTCCTTTCAAACAATAAAACCTATTTTCTTAAACGGTCGATTGGTCATGATCGTATGAGTCGGGAACCACTTCCACTTCCTCATCCACCTCGTCAAATCTTCATAATTATCGACAAGATAATATTCTAAGATGAATTCCAACACCAACATAATTAACGGATTAGAATCAAATCAGTTGGCTCATTCAGTCTGCCATGGCATTTTGATAGAACAATTTAAATATTTAGCGGTTTATATTCTGTAATCCAAAAATTTTCACTAGGATTTAGCAGTACTGCATTTTGTTCCAAGAAAATATTCATTTTAGAATTTCACTCCAACCAAAAAAATGAAAAATAAAATTTCCTCGAGCCCCGTATTAAGTTCCTTTTGTTAGGACTTTGGAGAAGGATCAAACTTTGGGTAAAATTCACTAAAAAAATTAATTACTTGGCTACTGTTAGCTATAGAGGAACAAAATGAATATTTTAGCAGATAAAAATACATTATTCTTTGTTTAAGAGTGTGGCAAATGCATGGCTCTCATAAATTTTTGACAGAAGAGTCAGTGGTAATAACAAGGAATTAAGACTGTATCAGTTCCTTGTTAATCCTTCTCTCTTTGCGTGTTCGTGTGTGTGTGAGGGAGAGAGAGACTCCATTGGAGACAATGAAAATTTTAGGAAAAAAATCAAAAGGCAGTACAAAAACACTGTTGAACCACAAGCAAGAAACTGTTCACAATTTCGTTTAATTCGCTTTTTGACGTTTGTCACTCCTTAATTTGGCCTACACTAATTGTTATACTTTCTTCTTACCCTCTATACAGTATAATACACGTATCCTATACGTATACGAGGGAGAGAGAGAGGAGTGAGAGAGTAGGGTTCACATCTCTGCAGAAGAAACAGAGAGATGGGTCCATCACCCTTTGCATAAATTCAAAACCTTTTTACTGTAAAGACACGATCCGGGTCTGCCGCTCCTTTCACCATTGTCTCCCCACCCACCCCACCAACACCCCAGGTCCTCTCATAAACAGCCTTCTTCTCTCTCTAATTTCTTGAAAGAACTGCGTGAGTGGAAATGGAAGATCAATATTTGATGGCCGATCTACGGCAGTGCATCAACGGCAGGGCCTTGTTCCCACCCATATCTCACCCGCCAGACTTGTTATCCGGCCACTCTAGTTTCACACCGACGCAACATTACGATATGCTGATGGTATCACGGGGGCTACACCAAGAGTTTCTTTCCGATTCTACAACGAGTGCTAGTTTTAATATTAGTAAATCTGCTAGTACTGGTGCTGCTTCTAGTATAGGGGCTGGTGTTGGAGGGTTTGATATGGAGGCTGTTGGACTGAACGGCGGCAGTGGTGGTGATATGGGCACTGGGAGGTGGCCAAGGCAGGAGACACTTACTCTTCTTGAGATCAGATCGAGGCTTGATCCTAAGTTCAAGGAGGCCAATCAGAAGGGTCCCTTGTGGGATGAGGTCTCAAGGTATTCTTTAGTTAACCTAATTTCTAATTCCGCAAACACCATTCTCTAGGTTTTCAAGAGAAAACCTATTCCTCATTCTGCTGCACGTATTGAAAACCTATTCCCCATTCTGCTGCACGTATAATTCATCGAGAATAAATGGAGGCACACCTAAAATCTTTCTAATTTCACTAAGACTTTTTTCATATCCTAGACAACATTTACACAGTCAACATCCTTAAAATACCAGCTGGCAATGCTCTCTTGGTGGTGTTTGTTTCGATATCTACTTTTTAGAGAATATGGAGGTGGGGGTGTTGCACTGGGTTCGAGCTAAGCAATCTCTTTTTGTTCTTTACTAATTTGGTGAAGAAAATAACAGCACAGTTCAAGTTCATTTTTCCTTGTACTTCTTCATTCTGAATTTCTTCTTTACTTTAGAAAACCCACTTAATATCAGGACGATATTTACTATTTCTTGGTTGAATCAATGCCCATTTTTGGCTTTTTTTTTTTTTTTAGCAACAATTAACCTGTTTTGCTTACTAAGAAATATGTGAAAACAGCTCTATATATATTCCAAATGGGGTTTGCATAAACTGCTGATTCCCATGCTTAAGGCAAAGATCATTATCAAATGAATGGAAAAACTCCCCTTGAAATCAGCCGTGATTGTAAAGATCCATATTTATGGGTTTTTGGCATTTTAAAATATGGTTCTTTAATACACCTACTTCAATTCTTGATAATTACTAGAAAATTTTCTTTTTTACTTGTTTGATCTCAGGATAATGTCTGAAGAACATGGATATCAGAGGACTGGCAAGAAATGCAGGGAGAAGTTTGAGAATTTGCACAAGTATTACAAGAAAACAAAAGAAGGAAAGGCTGGAAGACAAGATGGCAAGCACTATAGATTTTTTCGCCAGCTTGAAGCCCTCTATGGTGAAACTAACTATGGCTCCTCAGCCTCAGAAACTCATGTTATCGGAAGCAGTTTCGGGTACAAAACACCGAATGCAGTGCCTAATCAAGAAACCTATCCAGCTCCAAAAATTTCAGATTACAGCCTTAGTCTATCTAATTCTTCTGATTTTGATACTACCTCATCAGATGATATTGATCTCCATGAAGGAATAGAGCACGATTCGACTAACAAGAGGAAGAAGAGTAGAGGTAAGAGGTGCTGGAAAGCAAAGATAAGAGACTTCATTGATAACCAAATGAGGAAATTGATGGATAAACAAGAAGCCTGGATGGAGAAAATGATGAAGACAATTGAGCATAAAGAACAAGAAAGGATTTTGAGAGAGGAAGAATGGAGAAAACAAGATGCAGAAAGAATAGAAAGGGAGCAAAAGTTTTGGGCTAATGAAAGAGCATGGGTTGAAGGAAGGGATGCCGCATTAATGGAGGCTTTGCAAAAATTGAATGGAAAAGAATTAATGGCAGCTGCAGGCAAAAACCCGAATGACGATCGAAGTGAAACTATAACCAACACAGTTAAAGTAGACAATGTTTGGCCTGATCGTGAGATTACAAGACTATTCCAGTTGAGGAATAGTATGGAAGAAAGATTGCTACAAGGTGGAGTTTCTGAAGAGGTCATTTGGGAGGAAATTGCCACAAAAATGGCCTGTTTTGGACACGACAGGAGTGGTTTGACGTGCAAAGAAAAGTGGGTAAGTGTCAATAATTATCTACTCGAGTGCAACAACAAAAGAAGGGAGAATCCAAAAGGCTGCTCCTATTATCAGAACAACATTGACTCCATAAGCAATGAACGAGATGCTGATCATACATCAAGATCAAATGATAATGGAATGAATGATTTCTGCTTTAGGTACTTCATGGGAGATGCAGACAACATATGGGAAAATTATGCGCTGAAACTCAACAAGGGATAGAAATAATTTAATTCTCCGTGAATTGTTTCTGATGAATTTAGACAATATTAAGCAGCTGAAAGTGTTATTAATGACTGACTTAGGGGACTTCACCAACTGCTTAATTTCTGTTTGCAGGTTGTATATTCCATGGTAATATTTTCAACTCTCTTTTCCTTTTCTTGAATCACTCGATGGAAGTTTTGTGGATTGCAAGAGTTCTGGAGTTTGTGTGCTGTCAACTGATTGTGATAGTTTGCTTAATTTTTTTCTTGTTTCCTTATTTTTTTATTTTATTAAGTTGTTGATTGACTAAATTTTATTTTTATTTCTATGGTCCAATTCAAATAACTGTATTTCAATTATAATATTTTTTCATGGACCTTGCTATGAGTACATAAATTTTCACATAATAGTTTACATAATTACAAGTGGCACATATCCAACATTTAATTCAAATCTCACACTTTCATATCAACTACCGGATGACCGACACATCACATTATGTAATATTTTATGTACATAAATTATATAGAACAAGAATTATCATTTTTTCATTCTTTCTTTTCTTGATATTTTAAAATTAAGTTAAATTATTTCATTTCTTCCTACTAAAGTAACATTGCATTTGTGTGTGTATTTATGGTGTATGTACATCGTTGTATTTATATACGTATCAATGTATGCGTGCGTGTATTGTAATTTCTTTCAGAGTGAGCACCATTTAGTATTTTCTTAATTTTGTTAGGAAAAATCATGAAAATAGAGTGAGAAAAGCAACAAACATATGATTTGATTGAAATGACACACACTGCCTATCCTTATTTGGCACAAGGGCTTAAAATAAAATATACCTCAGGGCATCTCCAAAAGGGTAACTAAAACACCAAATTGGACAAATAAATGGTGCAAAACTCCTACAACGTAGCACCAAAATTTGCACCATTTTACACCAAACGGTGCAAAAGCAATTTTACCCTTTATTTTCATTTCCCAAATAAATTGATTAATGATATTTGTGTCATTTGTATTATATATAT
This sequence comes from Fraxinus excelsior, assembly GCA_019097785.1. Lineage (NCBI taxonomy): Eukaryota > Viridiplantae > Streptophyta > Magnoliopsida > Lamiales > Oleaceae > Fraxinus > Fraxinus excelsior. The sequence goes on along the minus strand of CM032626.1, from coordinate 42,249,777 downwards.
TTTTAATACAATATATTATTATTATTATTATTATTATGTAAAAAATAATAGTCAATGAATTTAATATTTTCGTTAATTTAACATAATTATTTATTTAGTAGTTTATGTAGTTGTAAAATAAATAAATAAACAATTCTTCAAATAAATAAATTGTTAAGAATAGAAAAATGAAGAAAATGATTAAATACTGTTCATTTGGTATAATGATTGGAGATGATTTTTAACTTGGTGCAAGATTTGATGTAAAATAGTACAAAAAATTATTTAAAATTTTGGTGTAGGGTTGAAGATGGCCTTAGTTGGCTACCATTCAGGATTCATTTCTTCACTTAAATTTTACTTTTTAAAGTCATATTAATTTTTAATTATATACTTCGTAAGATCTATATATTTACTATCTACTTGTCAATCGCTCATTTAAAAAAAAAAAAAAAAATTTGGCAACAAAAAATGAAAAACGAACAAGCCTGGATTGCACCGAATTCTAATAAGGATTTGTGAATTTTGAAACTTATACATTTCTTAACACTGATTACATTTGCAATCAGTTATTTAATATCAACTGTTTGTTGAATTATCCTCGAATAACATGAATAATTAACTGGAAGCTTTGTTTTGGCAAAATAACATTAATGCAGTGTTTGATAGATATTATTGAAAAAAGAACGTATTTTAAATAGTGATATGATGAGAAATATGTGGTTAAAAAGTAAGGAAAAATCATTGATGTGATGCAAAATATGTGATTGAAAATGAGTTTTGAAAAAATATATTTTGAGAGAATGTGTCGAGCAGAGACTAATTTTCCATGTTACAAAAACAACATTAGTACAATTTCTAGAAGGATTAATCCATTTGTACAAAAAATGAATTCAAAGAATTCTTACAACCTCTCACATGAGGATGAGTCCTGCGCAATATTAAAAGAAAAAAATTACCCACCCACCCCGCCCGCCCGCCCGCCCGCCCTTGTGAGTGTCCGTAGGGCTTCTGTGTCTGTATATGTAGCATGTCTCTTTCAAGAATAGTAAAATATCACTAACGCTTGGTCGATTTTGTCTTGATGTCTCTTATTACCTTGCTTTTTAAATGCTATTGAAGATCTCAGTCCTTATTGCATCATTTTCTTTTGTCTCACTTGTTCATTTAACATTCTGATAGCCTTTTGAATTTGAAGTAACATTTTGGCCAAACACGTCATAAAAATGAGAAAATTAGTTGAAATTTCAACCTATTTGAACTAGAGCAAGTAAGTCATCAACCCTTTAGATCTTCAACATGGATATACTTGAAAAACTTTTAAAAAACAAGACATTGATTGAGAACCTCAATGGTAATTCCATAACAGGGTTTGCTCCATAAATGAAGGTTGACAGACGAGTTCAGTTTGCAGGGTCGGAATTGTACGGGAAAGTCCTGAAGTCTCACATGTTACTGTACTGATTCTGAGATTACCCACTGCACTATCTAATGAAGCTTCTCACTGTTCAAAACCCAAACAAGGCAAAACCTGTCGAAATCAAACACACTATCTTTTCAACTCTGTCTCTGTCACTACCTTTGAATTCTTCGAGGATTTGTTCTTCAATTCTTCTTCTCAATTTTTAATGGCACGCTTATATTTTGCATATACAGACAATTTAGGTATTTTACTAATCAAAAGGATGGCTGATGACATTGTGAATTGAACGTATCTGAAAAACCTTTCATTTCCTATAACACACTCGAAGCAAATTCTTATACTATGCTTTGTTTAAACTATTTTTTTTTTTTTTTAATCTGGGATTTGTCTGGTGGAATTAATCTATTTGTATAATTGTTGTTGACAACATTGATTTTATCCGGATCAGGACCATTAATTTAAAAAATAGTTTTTGAAATGGATGAATGTGAAGTCAAATAAAAAAAATTGTGCAATTAGCATGATTGTTGTCTGTGGCTAACTGGTTGATTGATACGGGTTCCATGAAAGATCTACTGTTCTCTTTTTAATGAAATTTATGTTGTGACATTAAATTTTACCCGTATTCATGAAAATCAGCTTGTTCTCGCGATTTTTAAAATTTTTAGATCAAGGCCAAGTGTGTCGTTTAACTTGGGTGAAGAACAAAAAAGCTATTTATTAAATTAAATGCAGTTTACCAAAAAATTCTGGAGTGGAAGGTGTGAGGAAGCATTCATGCTACACAAACGGACTTAATGACAAGGAATAAAAATGAGGAGACACGTGATGCAACATCATTGAATAACTTGAAAAAAGAAAAAACTTGACCACATGATTGCTGCCAACGCAGCACCTGTCTCCATCCCTATTTGATTAGCATTATTTGTGAGAGAGTAGAAAAGAGGACTACTAGGCAGGACCCACAGAGTAGTGTCCCTTCTTGGTGCTATTTGTATTGATTTCTCAATTATTTTTTACACGTTTGATAATGTAAAAGGCAAATAAGACAGACGTAACAAGTTTCCAATACTGTTTATGTTGAAACTTTATGAAAGTTTAAACTTAATAAAATTAGAAAAATCTAATTGTTCAAGTACCAAGATTCTCCATGTCAAATCACCAAGATAATTATTAAATGTGGAACATACCTTAACTCATTAGGAATGATGCTTTAATAATATATCAATCTGGATTATTGACTCTTTTGATTCTTGAGTTATCGATCTTGATTTTGAATTCTTATTCCATAATCTTAATTCTTGAATTCTTCTTATTGATTATTGATTGTTGATCTTGATTATGGGTTTTTGATATTTCTCTTCAATGTTTTCGTTTGTACTCTTGTGTTGATGTGATGACACAAAAAATGAGAAAATTATATATGAATTGAGGACCATAACCCTATATATAGTTTTCATATGTATTTCACACATCATAAATTATAATTCTAAAGGAATTTGGTCTTGAGGAAATTAGACCCATTACCACCAAAAAATAATAAATTAGAATAATACAGTTACAACTAATTAAAATCTTTTAACCCGTAAACAATACGTTCAAAACACCCAAAAATCTCAAACCCCCGAAATCATCTCAGAATCATCCAACACAGAGAATTTCAAAATTCTTGCTGAGAAACTCTCACCAACGAGTTGCTTCAACCAATAAACCCCAGAATTCCAAGATGACCCATGAATTCAGAAACTTTGGTGATTGTGCTTCTAAATTTTATTGATGAAGAGATCAGTGGGAAAAAAAGCTTTCTCTTGTTGGTCTCATCAGGTTTGTTCACTTCACATTTATTGAAGAAAATTATATGACATTGAAATTCGTAGATAGATAAATCTTTTCATGTTATATTCTTTTTTATGCGTATTTTTTCTAAGTAGACTGAAAAGTTCAAAACCAGTTCTATAACTTTTTCTTTTTGTGTTTGAAAATACGAATTCAATTAAAATCAGATGACACATATTGCGTTCTCAAACAGGTTTCTTGAATCTAAATCATACGTTTATATCATATTCCATGTTTCTTTAAGCTGCCTATTCACGATTTTTGTATGAATGACCTCTCTGACAAGCAAAAAGGGGATTGCAATGGGACGCCTTCTCTTGCTGCCAAACCATGTGCCAAACGTGGATTATTGTGGTTTCCTAATTAGTTTTTAGGTAGAGTTTAGGTATTTACAGCAATATCATACATTATGGTCTGGAATTGACTATGGTTACTTGGTTCATAGTTACCTTTTAGTCAATATATTTTTTTAGCTGCATATTATTATGCAATAATTGATTATACTCTCCAATTGTTTGCACTATCTTTATATGTAACTTTTTCCCTATGAAGTATATCAAAAAGTAATTTATTGTGTACACCAGTCATTTGACAAAAGGTATTTGAATTCTTGTAGGATGTGTATGAGAGGATGGATAGTGTGTTTTCTTCCTTCGTCGCTTCAATCTAAAGGGTGGCATACCAATCGTTTTCTTGATGGGATAGGATGTCATTGTTCTTTATAGTGTCCTAGTACATGTAAATTTCTCGACTTTAAGAAAATTTTGCCTTTGTTGAGTTTCTGTATCTTTAATGTCTATTGTTAAAAGTCTTCCTAATCTAAGGCTGCTTAGATAAACTAAATTATCTCACTTGTATGATTACTAATAATGCTGCCCTACTGCTTTAATTACTATTTTAAATGGAGTGATGCATCATCTCTAGCAACACTTGAAATGAAACCATGATGTACAGATAAAGTTAACTGATTTTTTTTTTTTTTTTTGGTAAAAACGAGTTCAATTGGAGCTATTTTGGTCTGTTAATATTTGACATTTTTCTCAAGTGGGTAGACTTTGTGACGCTTTTTTGAGTGTCCTGTCACTTTTTAAAATTTTTGTTACTTTTTTCAGTGTTTCACTTGTTTTAAAATCTCTATCACTTTTTTTTTTTTTATTGTTTTTCACTTTTATTTACTTTATGTCACTTTTTTGAGTGACAAACCAACGTACCTTTTTAATAAAAGTGACATAATAAAAAAGTAACGCTCAACTTTAAGAATTGACGCTTAGTATTTAGTGGGTAGACTACATTCTCGTTAATACTTAACTTGACCATTTTCTCAACTCGGTAGATCGCGTGTCACTTTTTAATAAAAAAAAAGTGGCACTATTACTTTTTTTTTTGCCAATTCTTTTTTAGTGTTTGTCGTTTTTTAAAATTTTTGTCACTTTTTTATGTGTTTGTTACTTTTTTTGAATTTATATAGTTTTTTTTAGTATTTGTTATTTTTATTATTATTTATTACTTATTTTGAATTTCTGATGTGAGCATGATCAGTTGAGCGCGTCAAGATCGAGCCCGTGGAAGGACCCGTTGATTATTGAAGGAGACCCGATAAGACGTTCGAGAGCAAAGCGGGTGAAAGAGGCGATGTGATTGCTCGTTCAAGCTACGGTTGATGACATGGTGATCTTGGCAAAGAATTGAGCAAGTTTCATGTTGGGGTCGATGGCCGAAATGGGTTGGAGCAATTTGATTCAAGTGGAGGAAGAAGGAGGCCAAAATCACTACTATACAACCGCATAGTAGTCTAGTGCATGCGGTCGCATGCACCCTTACCGAAACTAAGTAGAGACGTTTTGAATGTTCTATGCGACCGCATAGAAATATACTATGCGGCTGTGTAGTTCAATCAGGCAGCGAGAATTTTATTTTTTTGGAAACTCCCTAATTACATTAAAATTATATTCTTACCAAACTTGTGCAATCTTTGGATTATTATGCACGACTTTTAGGCTTAGTATAAATAGGAAATTCTATTTCATTGTATTTCATACAACATTATTGAGAATTAATCGAGAGGCTATTTTTGCTTTCAACCTTTGTTTTTCGTTGGACAAATCAAGAACTTATCAAAATCTTTCTTGTGGCATTCAAATCAACCGTATGAGATTTTTAATGAATCAATCAAAAGGGTCAACATACGTTTGCGTTGTGTTGGTTATTTTGATTCGTTATTTGTCTAATCAAATTCAAACTTTGGTTCTTTGGTTTTTTTGAGTTCGATTTCAATTCAGTTGTGGGTTCGCTACGTGGGTTCACATCAATTTTTATCACTTTTTTGTGTGACAAATATTAATTTTTAACAAAAGTGACATTGTAAAGGTAACATACGTAACTTTAAAAAGTGACACTTCACTTTACAAAGTATTTTTTACGTCTAAAATACTTTTTATATAATTTTTCAAAAGACATCTAATTTTAGGGGTATTTTTGTAAGTTCTCATTTAGTCTTTACATAAATAATCCAGCCCACTTTATTTAGATACTCAAATCCCACAACTTTAATTATTTTTCAGATAACTTTAATTGAGCTAAACTTTAAGATAGCTTTGTACACAAATAATTACATATATAGGCTCACAAACAAATTAAAAAACCCAACAATTCCCACTTGAACCACATATATCACCTAATAAATGTGTATAATCTCACGACGTCAAAACCTTTGCAATCAAAATCAAAAGCATCTCCGAACAATCTCATTCGTTGATTATATCAATATAGGATCAAAGCGGTTTTCGTTATTAATATCATAACTAAACCCTCAATGATTGCGTATATCAACACAATCAAATGACATGATTAATTGTTGATGTATAGCATGGAAATTTCATGTAATGTGATCCAAACATGTCTGTTTCTAACTGATCCTACCTTATTTTATAATGAGATCAACTATAAATTTTAATTAGAATGAAATTGAATAATTTGTTTCTGAAATAAATCGAATATCTATGGATAGAAATGTGTCTAAAAAAGACAATAACCGAATACAAACTTTCACTAAATGACATATCATTAAAGGATGCAACACCTATGAGAGCATTATGCTCATGAAAGGCCTTGTGTAGCAGTTATTTAGTAAATTGATCTATAATTATGGAGTTTATCCCAATATACTTTACAGAAACTTGACCACTCTAAATTCTTTCCTTAATAACTAGAAACTTGATGTCTATAAACTTTGGCATCATCAAGTTCCTATTGGAATATAATATTGCTATTGTCACAAAATAACAAAAATGATCTTTCAAATGCATCCAAAATGTGTAGCGTAGCGATAATATTTTGCAGTCATATTCCATGATCAAAATCAGTATATCCAATTATCTCTAATTGGTCTGATTTTCCTAAATATGATAATGTAATCCTTAATTCTTTGTAAATATCGAGTAACCTAATTGGTTGCTTTCTATATATCAATCCTAAAGTTACTTAAATATCTGCCTAACATTCAACCAATGAATGCCATATCCAAACATATACAAACCTTAGCATATATTAAACCCCCAACTACGGAAGTAAAGAAAATTTTCTATATTTCATTTTCTTTAAGTTTATCCTTATGGCATTGATTGAGACTAAACATGTCACCCTTAACAATATGGGTATCACCTAATTTACATACCTGCATCCTAAATCTCTTAAGAACCATATCGATACAACTCTTTTGTAAAAATACCCAAAGAACGATTCTGATGTTTCTATATCCTTAATATAGAAGAGACACCACCAAGATTCTTTATTTCAAAATTTCATGACAGAAATCTTTTGGTTTCGTACAATAAGCATCTATCATTACAGGTAAACAATATGTCATCAACATGCAGTATCAAGAAAATATCTTTACTCTTACTGAACTTGTGGTATACAAAATCATCATTTGTATTTACCTCAAAACCAAACGATATAATTATTTGATGAAATTTGTGATACCATTGATGGATAGCCTACTTACTCTCATAGATGGACTTCTTTAATTTGCAAACCATCTGACGTAGTTTAAGACAAAATGTGTGACAACTACCATATAGTCTTAAACATTTTTTTTATTTTTTTTTTTTATAAAAATAGGAGAGAAAGTCGCTTTAATGTTGATATATTCCTTTTGAATAAAGCCATTTGTAACAAGATGAACTTTATATCTCTCCACATCACTCTTTAAATCTCCCTTGATTTTAAATATCCCTTTACAAGCAATTGGTTTCACACCTTCAAGCAATGAGATAAGTTCTCAGACGCCATTGTTACTCCTGAACTTTATCTTTTTATGCATGGCATTAGTCCAGGATTGAAAATTATTCCTTTACATGGCTTGATGATCTTCCGTCAATCCAATCCATCCTTATTTTCTTGAAGAAAGGCTATAAAGACATCTGGAATTGCCTTTGTCTTTTCTCCAGTGAATTTCTTTAATGGTATTTGTTCTTGAGATTATTAAGTTTGTTTTTTCTGAAATAATCTCTTGATTATGTATATAGGGATTTTGTAATACCGTCTTAATCCAAAATTGCTTCTTGAACAATATCTGGGGCAAGAGTTTGTTTTTAGTTCTGATCATTATCAATTGCAACAAAAAAATATATACATATTCTTCTTCCAACATAAAATCATTAATCTTATCTCCCCTCACAAACTGTATGTTCTCAAATAATCGAACATTTATAGTTTCAAAATTTGATCTAATAGTGAGATCTTTAAAAAAAAATTGTAATCCTTTAACAGTTTGCTTTACTTGGAACTTTATTGAAAATTTAAGTTGCAGTCTTTATTGCTTCTTCCTAGAGAGATTCTGGCAAGGTGAAATGACTAATCATACTCCTTACTACGTCACTAAGTGTTCTGTTTCATCTCACAATAACACCTTTCATGCTAGGGAGCTTTGACATGGTGTACTGTGGAACGATTGCACATTTCTCTAGAAATTTAGAAAAAGACACTGGACTTTTTTCTCCTGGTCCGTCATATCTGCCATTGTATTCACCACCACTGCCAGACTTGACACGTTTTATTCTTTTGCCGAGTTTCACCTTCAGCCTTGTAAACTTTGAGCATGTCTAGCATTTGAAATTTATCATAAATGAGATAAAGTAGCCATAACAATAAAGATCATCTATGAACGTAATAAATGACTGTTGACTATTCCAAGAAGCCGAAGGGAATGTACCTACAGATATCCATCTGAATTAGTTCTAAGATGTTTAAAGTTCTATTGGCACATAATTTTCTTATATTTATTTGTTTTCCCTTAATGTTATTAACCTAAACACTTAAGTCTGAAAAATTAAGGGGATCAATAATTCTTTCCGACACAAGATTTGCCATTCTTTTTTAAGAGATGTGACATAATTGCTTGTACCGCAGCGAAGTAGAATTTTTATTGGTTAATTTATGTTTGATACCATGTGAATTCACATACAATGTTTCTTTATAAGAGACAATCGTATTAAGAAAATATAGGTTATCATAATCAGATAAATAACTAGTACCCACAATATTTGAATCAAGAAAGATAAAACTAACTATTTTCACATGAACAAGAGTAACAAAATTTATCCAATGTAGAAACAGAAACCAAATTTCGTCTAGAAGAAGGTACTACAATTGTCTCTCTCAAATCTAAATAATAATCAGTCCTTAATAATAACCTAAAATGTCCCTATAGCCTCAAATTTAATTGATTTTCCATCACCCCACATAGATGAATATTTTAACATCAATTGGATTTTGACAGTTCAAGCAACCCCGCATAGACACACTTACATAAGTAGTAGCACCATAATTTATCCACCAAATGTTTCTTAGTATTTAAATTAAAGTTAACCACAGAACAAACCAAAGTGAGAAGTGTGCTTTTATTTACACGTCAAGTGTTATATTTAGTACAATTTCTCTTTATGTGTTCCAAGTTTTCACAAATTTTACAGCTAGATTATTTATATTTTTCAAGCTTTTGTTGTTTCTTTTGAGTTGAACCAAATGCAGTTTCTTCTTTAACTTGTCCTTAAATGTACTTGTCAAGTGAGTACTTTCGGTTCTCTCTTGCTTTAAACTTTTTTCTTGCACACAATATGAAATGAGCTCATTAAAAAGTCTACTTTCTTCTTTTGACAGTCGTAACTGACCTTAAATTAGTTGAATTATGCAAGAATAGAAATAAAAAATTAAATGCACGAGCAAGTCATCAGACAACTTAAGCTTTAATGCCTTTAGTTTTGAAGCAAGATGAGATATCTCCTTGAAGTACTCCCTTATATTTTATTTAACCTTATACTTTAGCGAAATCAAATTCACCCGAATTGTACTAATTTCGACCTTATCGACTCTTGGAAAGCATTTTTCAGTTTCTTAAAGAAATTCTTTGGCAGCAATTATCCTATTGGACATAGTGCCCTTGAATGTTGTTGGAATTTTACGCTTCATGATTATAAGACTTATGCGGTTTAAACGATTCCACTTATTCGAGTCCCATTTTTATTAGCAGAACCCTTATTCGTAAGAGCAGTAGGTTGTTCAATCCTTAACATAAGATCTAAATCCATGCAGCCAAAACGATATGAATGTTCTCTTTCCAATCCTTAAAATTTGGTTCCATAAGCATAGGAATTAAATTGATTAGTTGGTAGATATTGTAGAAGTAGATGGATAAACCGAATTGAAAACATAAACCTAAATAACATGTTCACATGAGAATCCGTATTGGACGATCAATAGTTTCAAATACAAGAGACCGAGCACAACATTGATATTTAGTCCTTGAATAGAAATACCAACTTGTAAGTACACTTTTGGTGTAATAATCAAATATTGACAATAAATCCGATCAAACATCAAGTCTATCTTTTGACTAACTCAATGTTCACATAATAGAAAACTTTATAATTGCCACATATTTATTATCATATGTGTGCAAATAATTCGACTAAATATTAATATTCCTTTGAACTGGTCAATACTTGCATGAATTACGTACACACAACCTTCTTAATATTTTAAATAAATTACTTTATGCAAGAGATGTTACTTTGGTAACATGTTGCTTCAATTAATCTATTTTAGAAAATTAGTAATCCGAAATAAAATTTAGTACCAAGATTTAAAATTTAATTGCCCTATTAGTCTTTTAATTTTAATCTTTCTATCTTTTGTTTTCACAAAAAAATAATAAATAATAAATAAATTTCGGACTCAACCCTGGCGCTGCAGTGCCCAAAAGCGGCACCGCAACCTCCTGCTACCTTGTTCATTCTTTTTTGAAGATTTCCCAAAAAATCCAAAGTGTTGAATTTTAGGACTAAAATCTACATCTAAAATTGAAAAAGCCAAATTATGACTTTCAACCTTAAAATTCTATCTTGAGAAATTCTGAATTTCAAAATTTATGTTTAAAGAATTTTAAAAACCTTAAAATCATTCCCTTAATCCCAATAGTTTAACATGTAGTTGGTTCTAATATCGCTTGGTGAAACTTTTAAAAAACTAGAAAACACAATTATTTAATTACCCGATCCTATGATATGATTCGGGATAGGCAATCAATTGGTCGAGTTTTGGAGTCCAAATTGAAGAAATTGACAAGTCAAGGTTCAAGTTTCGTTAAGGGCTTGGGAGTCAAAACGAGTTGGATTAAGGTTTGGAAGATATTTGGAAAGAAAATGAGTAGCGTGGATGAAAATGGGCATAACTTTCAGCTTGGTTATCGAATTTTCGCCCATGAGTACATTCTGGAAATGACATGAAATTTTGCACAAGGTTTCGCAAGAGCATGGTATTTTTGAGCTTGCAATCGTACAAAAACGTGCGGAGAACAATTCAGCGAGACTTTTAATTTTCGCGAGTATTTGTAGAGTTCAACCCTTAAAATTTATCAAAGGATTAGACACCATTTGTAACGTTTGCAAATCGAGGTTCGTTGGTTTTATAATCAAGAGGTCATTCAAACTTTGTTTTTGTTTGGTTGCTTGGTTCAATAATTTGCAGGTTGAGATTCTACCATCTATAACCTGAATTTGGGATTTCCCGGCATTTTCAATTAATTCTGCGACTTCCACGTTGATCCCGAATTCACATCATTTGATATTAGAGTTTGGGCCCCAGATTCAGATTTTATCTTTTCTTTTGTTTTGAGTCTTTGTTTTTGGACTAATTAAACATCCAAATCAACTTCCGTTTCTTTTGTCAGTTTCGTAGTTGAATTTCAAATTAAAATTTTTTTTGCTGTTCACGGAGTACTGTTCACGTCTAATGTTAAAATTTCTTTTACTTGATTTATTTGGGAAGTTGACACTATCATAGTATCTATCCAAAATCCAAAATCTGTTTATATTCATTCCAATCCAAAAATTCAAGAACCACTTTCTTGAATTTAAATATCACTCATCCAATTGTCCAATTTTTTTATTGAGTCTTCTTGATTACGCATACGTAAAGGATGGATGATTGGGGATTTATTTTTCAGACTCGATGTTTTGTGGGTAGTATGGTATGCAGTCTGACTATTGATAAGGAGTATATGTCAGATTTAACTAGTATCACGATGGTGAAAAAATTAGGATTACCTTTGCAACAATACCTTAGGCCTTATAGGATGACTTGGTTGAAAGAGTGTGGGAAGGTAGATGTGGCCAAACGGGTTTTATTGAATGTCACCATTGGGAGATATAGTGATGAAGTTTGGTATGATGTTGTTTCATTAAAATCTTTTCATATCTTGTTTGGGAGACCTTAAAGGTATGAGAGAAAGCTATTTATAATATAGAGAGGAACATGTATATGTTTCTTCAGGACGGGGTAAAAATCACTTTGGCAGGGTTGACACTCGAACAATCCTTTGTAGACCAATGGAAGGTGAGATGTGAGGCGGAATGGGGAAAAGCAAGAGAGGGAGACGACTACACCTAAGGAGAACACCAGAGTTGAATAGTAGGAAGAGTCCAGAAATGGAGAACTTGAGATGGAGGATGGTGGATTGAAAAATACAGTTGATATTGGGGAGAGTGAACCGATTAAAGAGGAGGAACATGATCAGTATGGTATAACAATTGTAGAGATGGTTCAGCAACAGAGTGAACAAATAATAGAAGAATGTGTTGAGCAAATTATTAAAAAACATTTGTGGGGAATGAAGAGAAGAGTTCCATTGTTAAGCATGATATGGTAGAGACGATGCATTATGAGTACGATGACTTATATCTCATTGAGGGAGAAGCTAACAAATTCAATCGTGTTTTGTTTAATTCTTTCTATAAGGTTGATCGTTGTACGTGGGAGTTCATACAATAACATCTATGGGTGATTGTGTTTGTGCTGCAATACATCCATACCTACAAAATGAATAAGTATCGTGTATTGATCCTATACCATGTAGGGAATTTTTTTTCATTTGATCCAGGTGGTGCATTGATGAGTTGTGTAGCAGGTTGGTTATCCCCTAAGTGATTATAAGGCATGGATTCGAGGACGAATTCTTTCGAAAAGAGAGGGGATGATATAATCTGGGATATGCAATCAATTGGTCGAGGTTTGGAGTCCAAATTGAAGAAGTTGACAAGCTAAGGTTCAAATCTCATGAAAGGCTCGGGAGCCGAAACGAGTTGGATTCAATGTTTAGAAGATATTTTGAAAGAAAAAGAGCAGCGTAGATAAAAACAAGCATAACTTTCAGCTCGATTGTTGGATTTTTGCCCATGAGTACATTCTGAAAATAGCATGAAATTCTGCACAAAGTTGCTTGAGAACATGATACTTTTGAGCTTGCAATCGCACAGAAACATGTCGACGACAATTTGGCAAGAATTTAATTTTTCGCGAGAATTTCCTTATTTTGTTAGAATTTTAGTTTAGGTAAGATTTTTGTAATCTTTAGATGATATTTTCGTTTTTCCATATTTTCCTAGGTTTAGTATAAATATGAAACTTTATTTCTCTTTAGATGATATTTTCGTTTTTCCATATTGTAACAAGAACCTTTTTGACATTATGAATTAAATTAGATTTCTCTTTTTTTGTTCTTGATTGAACATGTACCGAACTTATCAAATATTGTTATATTTGTGACGTTCAACTTTTAGAACTTGTTAAAGGATTAGACACCTTTTGTGGCGCTCGCAAATTGAGGTTCGTTGATTTTGTAATCTAGAAGTCATTCAAACTTTATTTTTGTTTGGTTGCTTGGTTCAATAATTTGTGGGTCGAGATTCCACCGTCTATAATCTGAATTTGGGCTTTCCCAACATTTTCAATTAATTCCACGATTTCCACGCTGATCTCGTACCTGGATTCGCATCATCCTCCATGTTAAATTATCAAAAGAATTATTAAATGCAGAACATATCTTAATTCATTGGAAATGATGCTTTAATACTGGATCTTGATTTCGAATCTTGAATCTTGATTATTGACTCTTTTGGTTCTTGAGTTCTTGATCTTGATTTTGACCTCTTGATTCCTAAATTCCTTTTTCTTGATTCTTGATCTTGATTGTACGTTTTGGATCTTCATTTTTAATATGTTTCATCTTTTATTCTTGTGTGGATAGGATTATTCAGATAATAAGAAAATTACATATGAACAGGGAACCATAACTATATATAAATTCCATATTATTTTGCCCATCATGAAATAAAATTCTAAAGGAATATGGTCAATAATTCGGCAAACACTTTATTTAGATGCTCAAAACCCATAACTTTAATTGTTTATTAGATCATTTTAATTGAATTTAATTTTAAGATAGCTTTATACACAATTAATATGTATGACAAATTAAAAAACTCAATAGCTTACTCATTAATGTGACTGAAAACTAGTCGCTTTATAGTTTTTTACTTGAAATAAATAATTAAAATAATTCCCTTTATTTTTTTTCAGTCAAACATCAAAATATCAATTTTCTTTCTATTTTCCCACCACTCCTTTCTACTCTCTATAGAGAATTTACTGAAGAAATTTCTATTATTGAAATTGAATTTCTTCCCTGGTGCCAAGATTACCTAGTTAATGATAAACAAATGTCAAACATTGATATTCCTCACCTATGTATCAACTCATTACTAGTATACCACCTAGCATAATCAGTCTTCTGATAGTAAAATAGCATCCAGGCCCTCAACAATATGTTCCTCAAGCTTATTATTATAAGTTGAAACCAGTCTACAAGGAAGTAGAGAATACTACAACGTCGTTTACTTTCTCCACAATAAGCAGAAAAATCTAGGGAAGCTAAAACTTAACATAGTACTTGTAGTCCTTGACGTGGAGACTGCCGGAGGAACCCTCGCTCAATGCATTGCTTCCGTGGTAAGTTCATAGGGTTGCTTCTGAGTTGGCCTTGCACCTAGCAAGGAATGCAGTGAGATTTTGGAATTTTTTTTCCTTTCCAGCCCATGACTTGAGGGTGCTCTGCTGGAGAGCATGTCCGAACAAAAAAGTGAGGGTCCATGGCTTCTTGGTCTTTAATTTGTTTATTGCATTAAGGTTGAGTGTATCATCCTCTTCGCTCTCTCCACCTGACAAAAACACCACAGCAGGGACTCAGGACTCAGGAGGCACTGTGCATTGCAAGGCACGAACCATGCACTAAGCAACGACTTCTGGTGCAACCTTTGGGACACCAGACCTGGGGTAACTTCAATAAAGTTCCCTCGAGGAGATGTGGTGGTCATTAATGCCTTGTATAAGGCAGCAAAAACTCGCTCAGTTACATCAGCACACTTGTTGATGTCATGGGGGCCATCAACGAGGATTTCAGTCTCGACAATAGGTACCAGACCTCCTGGCAGATGGTGGCATAACGGGCTAGACCTTTGGCATTGTCATTGATAGCAAGCTGTGATGGTTCTCTGGCACCAATCTTGAGCACAGCTATTCATATAGCAAACTGAGCACCTGCAGCATAATATTGCTGGCAGTGCTGGGCAAGACACTTGCAAATAAGATCCCAGCGTATAAATATCACTACATATCAAATATTACTACTAACATGAATATCTCCTCACAATATCACCCACAGCAGTCTTCTGATAAAGAGTTTCCTCAAAGAGGATAACTCCACTAAGTTACTGAGGTACTGAAGGCAACCGAGAGTGGTAAAAAGAAGTTCATGTAGAGCTCTCCTGTTTGTCTCAATGTTCTCAATATTGATGCTCGCTAGACGCTTGCCAATTGTGCCGCTAACTCATCGGCAGCAAGAATACCCTTCCCAGTTGTACCAAATGAAGGCTCATTTCTTGAAACTCGACCGAGGGATAAGAAATTTGATCATAACTATCCAGTATTTCTAATGCAGATCTAATCAAAAAATTATTATACCAATCATATTAACTGAGCAGTGAACGATAAAGTCCTCTCAATCACTACAATACTATTTATTCCATCCAAGAAAAATGGATCAACCAAGAAACTCAGCTGATAGAAAATCTAAGAAAACACTTCTCTCACTATCCATTCCCTAACTATATTCGAAGATATGGGTTCTTTTTAAATAAAATTAATATTTTTTCAGTCGATTTGAACTTCCCAGGCACTAGATGGCTCTGTAATCTGGTGAAAAGAGTCATCCACGAAACTAAAGCATTTTTATTCACTTAGCTTATTTATTAATAATCAGCCCACACAAACACAGAGATATAAACAAATGGGAATTTAGACTATGAAACTTAGAAATGAATTCAGTAATCGAATATTCTTTACATGAACATAAAACCAGCTACATAAGTAATTCTTTTACTTAAGACCTAAACAACAAACCAGAAGTCATTATTTTCAAACAGGTTAGAACATCATCAAATCCTTATTCCGAGCAAACATAAAACGGAAAGATTATCAACAAAATTATAACTGTACCCAACAAAAATTTTCAGATCTGAAAAATATCAAACAGAAAGGAGAAAAGGATAAAGCCCACAAAAAAGACACAAGATACAAGGGAAAAAAAAGTCGCTTTAAACAGCAAGATGGCATTTTCAAGATAGATAACTGCCCATTATGCACTTATTTAAGCCTTTTATTCTTAATTATTTATCAATAAATGAGTGAAAATTATTTAATTTTTTGTAAAATATGTTAATTATAGGAAAAATTTAAATTTGGATGAACTTAGATGAAATTGATGTGAAATAAGTCAAATTGGAGCATACTTGTAGTTGATTCTAAGCACTTAAAGATCAATCGGATTGTAATTGAGCAATTGGAAGTATTAATACAATAATCAGACGAAATTCATAAGTTTTGAGAGTTTAATTCAACCTTTATAAAGTTTGGGACTAAATTATAAGCTTTTCAAAACTTGCATTTGAATCAATTTTGAATGATTTTGGGTTGATGAGGAACTAAATGTGAAGTTTAGCATCTGTTTGGTACACATTAAAATTTTCATTCATATTCTTCTACTCATTTTTAACCACAAATTTTTCAATATAATAATATTTTTCATCACATCAATAACTTTTCCTTCATTTTCAACCACACATTCTCAATCAATCTACTATTCCAAAATACATTCTTTCAAAATAATGGGGCTCAAACACTAGTATTAAGAATGATTAAAGTTGAACGAAAACTTGAAAAAGGACTAAGACAACACGGGAAATGTTGAATTGGGGACCAACTTGAATGAATTTGGAAGATGGTAAAATTTATAACAATGCAATTGCATGGATTTATACATTGCGATTAGAGCTGTAAATGGATTGGATATGCTCATATCCGATCCGTTAATCCAACAAATATTTAATTGCTAAATCTACGTTCGATTTACTATGTTATCAAATATCCTATCCGAAATTGAAGAAATTGAGAATATAAACATTTTATCAACTTTTAAACTCTAGGGGTTCGTTTGATTGCAAATGTGGAAAATGGGTGGAAAGAAAATGTTTTACTGGGAATTGAATTGCCTAGAATTTGTTTTACTGAGAATTGTAATAATTAATTGTGTTTGATTGGTATAATTTTCTACCTGGAAAATGTTGAAAATTTGGTGTCCGTTTGACTTCGTTTTTTTATAAAAATTGTCCATTAAAGTGATAATTTTTTTTACCAATAAGTCTAGAATTTGTTCCAATTACCAAAAAGTAAAAAAAAAAAAGAATTTTTAAACAATTAGAAAAAATTACCATATTCGTTTGACTTTGTTTTGCATAGAAATTGTCAACAAAAATGAAAATTCTTTTTACAATGGTTGATAGAATTGCTTGTCATTGCTAAAAAAAAAAAAAGGTGGAAAATGTTTTCCCACCTATTAGGTGAAAAAACATTTTCCATCATTTGTGCATCAAAGTGTTGTACCTAGGAAAATGGAGGAAAACATTTTCCATGGAAAATTCAGCCTATCAAACAGTCAAAAAGTGGAAGTAGGAAAATATTTTCCCACTTCCATGGAAAATTCCGCCAAATCAAACGGACCCTAGAATTAAAAGGTCAAGATGACTTTTTATGCAGTTTTTGGCCTACTTATTTATAGATTGCAAATTCTATAATATTCTAGTGAGTATCTGAAGTGGGAAGTTGGGAACAATGAAAGCAACTCCAACTATTGGCCCCTTTGGTTGTGTAATTTATAAAACAAATAATTATTTTTTCTACCTTATTTTAATTAATAAAAAAATTAAAAATTCTCCAAAAATTTTATTAACAATATTATACTATTGTCTAATATTATTTATTATTTGAAAATTATGTGTAAAGTATAATACAAGTTTCAAAATGAAAACAATTATGTATAATAAATTATGCGATAATAGATAAAAAATATTTTATATTATTATAACAAATTGAATCGGGTTGTTTTCGTATTGGATTGATCTATATCCATATTTGCTTAATTTATTTAACGAATTATCATATTCGAATATTGATCAAGTTATTGGGCTAAGATCAAAATCCAATTCGTTGTCCATCCTAATTGCAATAAGGGGTTAATTTCAATGAGCATAATGTATTAGTTTATAAGAGTAAAAAGTTTCATTACTCACTCAACTTAACACAACGTCACGTTATGGTGAACTTTGTTTTGCTGCTGAACGGTAACTGAACTTACAAATGTAACACTCCATCCATCACTCAGCACCCCTGTCGTTTGAAACAATCTCACGTGGCTTGACGACTGTCCATGAGGCAACTGACGACGTGAAACTCAAGCCACGGTGGACACGATTAGAGTTACAAAACACAATCCTACACTTCAAAATTGAAATCCATCTACCCATTTTCCATAATTCCAAATCGCGAACCCTAAATCAATTTCCTTCAACAATCTCCCCTAATACGATTGTTCCAGACTTCGAGATTGGCAGACGTTCTTCATCTTCCAAGTAACACCAGACCCAGGTGTAGGTGATTTTCAACCCGTAAACTGTCCACACACGAACCCACATCCCGATAAGTGAACCACATCAAAACACAAAAGTGGTAATGTCCTGAATTTCCATGTATTGGTTTGAATCTTAGAGTGTTTTTGGTGTAGATTAAAATTAGATTTTAAGTGGATTGTGATAGAAGTTTTTGAAATGTGTGATTGAAAAGATGTAGAATCCATGAAAGATGTGGTTGATATTGATTATTTGACTTTGACTTAGATTAAAATATGGCCCAAATAGACCCTTAATTTGTTAATGAAAAGTCGGTTTGGTTTGAGATTTTGGCTAACATGTTATTTGGATGCCTGCATTGTATGGTACTTTATCCATTTGTGTTTTCTACTTTATGGAGGTCTAGGGGATTAAGCGCCCAGTGCCCATGAATACCTGTGTTTCAGGTAGCTGAACTATATGGTCCATGGTTTCGACGTTTATTTATTTGTTACTTAATTAAGTGATTTAATTATAGAAGGCTGTATATTTCAATTATAGAACTATTATGTAGTGATGTACTAAGGTAGCTGCATAATATTTTGGATTTTGGTTCCGTTACGATGAAAGGGAATTGACAAGTTGCTATATATGATCTTGATCTTTCTGAAAAAGGAAAAAAAATGGCAAATAGTGAGGTCCTTATCAATTGAGAATTCAACCACTTTTAAATCTGACATTTCCTTTAAATGGCTTGAATTTCTCATGTCAAATCCCACTCAATTGATTTTGATTTGTCTTTGCTAGAGTAAAGAAAACTTTATCCGTTGAAACATACAAATCACAGTCTGAGTTACTAAGGGGATGTTCTCTTCGTATTTCAGTTTTGTGTTTTGAGTTTTGATTTCATTTTATGTTTTGTGTTTTGAGTGTCTGTTTTGAAATTACTGAAAATGCGTTCTTTTTGTCATTCTGAAAAACGGGTTTTCAAAAAAAAAAAAAATGGAAAACACGTTTACTTTGAAATTTTGAGAATTTTTTTATAATGTTTTATTCAATAAATTTTTAATAGTTTAATATTCATATAGTATTAAATAATATATAAAATTTGAAGTTGGTGAATCTTAAAATATATTTTTCCTGATATAAAAAACACAACCTAAATTAAATTATGCAAAACACGTCAATCGATACAATTAGAAACGGGACGGATTATCTCTATGTCAAATGAACAAATAGATCTTATCACTCATTTAAATCATTTGTGTATTGTGTTGTTGGGATGCTAAAATTATCATTTTATCTCGTTGAAAATTAATAAAAATGATGAAAAAAGTTTGGTAAACAAGAATTAATCTCATGTTGACATGATGATAAATATTTTGAAATCAATCTTCGATAAATCACTTACAAGTAAAAAGGCAAAATATATGCACACGGACTTTAGAAAATGCAATGATGCATCAACATCGGTCTATTGCAACATATATTTTCAAACCAGAGTTCCAGTTTCAATCTCTTACAGAGTAAAATTAACAAAAATGTAGAGCATAGTTACACTAGAATACAAGGATAGATATGGATCCAAATTTATGAATCTTTCAACTTAAATTATCTACAATGTCGATTGATTTGAGAAACCGACTGATGATGCCTCCAAAGGCTATATGCATCGATTGAAGAAACTTTGTCCCACATAGCCACCAAATCTTCAATCAACTATTTACCAAATCAATCTACTTGTGTCAAATTCACACGCCCCTATAAATCCACGTGAAAAATCTTTAGAAAAAAATAATCGATGTCCAAATAAATAATGAAATATTTCAAGGGGATACTTAAGCGAGTAAGGTCTACATCCTTGCATCCAACATGAAGCAAATGATTATAAAAATGATGAGCGTCAATCTATAAATTGCTGAGACTCAATTAAATTGGTGGAAACTTAATGGAAATGTCAGAATGTGCATTCTGATAAATTTGAAGATTGGTAACTAGAAGAGGTCCTATTTAGAATACTAGAAAGTTAGGATAAGTACCTAAAACAATGTGTAAAAATATTTAAGAAGAGAGCATAGAAGTTCTGCATACCTGAGTGTGGGAACCCGTGAACTCAATGTCAACATAAAGCTTTAGAAGATTCCTTACGAGGTATTCTAGGGACAATTGATGTCCTTCAAACATAGTTGATGTGGTCATTGATCCATTGTAGACATGAGTTATAGTTAGATGTTAATACATAAGAAAATTCGGATTGCTTGAGAAAGTGTGAGCAAGTCACAGTGCAATATGTTGAGAATTTCCAAAAAAGCACACCTCCTTCTCGGCATCCAGCAATTGAGGACTTCAACCATTTTCGCTCTTGCAAGTATAATCCCGTCCAAAGCTCTAGGAATTCAAGATGCAAAAATAAGCAACTCCATGGCGTCTTCCACAAAATGCTCTGACATACAAGCAAATTCCATTGGGCAAGCTGGTGGTAGAGGCATTTTAAAACCACCTACAAGGCTGACCAACCAAACCACCATTAATTTGTAGTAGGACAATGCCCGCTGAAGAGGCCCACTGTTCTATGAATAAAGAAGCAAGTTTCTGTAATAATGAGAAAAATTTGGCAGAAAAAAAAAATTTGACAGCAATTTAACTGCCTGAACTAGTAGCTTCCTGGGATTTACCAATCGATTTTCACCATCATTATTATTTGCAGAGACATC
This sequence comes from Fraxinus excelsior, assembly GCA_019097785.1. Lineage (NCBI taxonomy): Eukaryota > Viridiplantae > Streptophyta > Magnoliopsida > Lamiales > Oleaceae > Fraxinus > Fraxinus excelsior. The sequence continues at coordinate 42,228,493 of CM032626.1, read as the reverse complement.
AGCTTTCCCAGGATTAATTCTGTTTATCCAGTCAAAGATTTCTTCAGATGATGCATGTAGAGCAGTCAATCCTCTGGTGCATGTTTATCATCAGAACGAATTAAGATATCATATTAAGACAAATGCATCACCAATAAAAATAAAGTGTACATAGTTCCAAGAGAAATCTCCCACCTCAATTCCAAACGATTACTGTCAAATACATATTTAGGATCAATTCCTCCTCTAGCTCCTTCCATATCCACAGTGGCACATTGAAACTTTTCGCCACTTGACAGATTTAATTCACTTGTATTCTTTCACCACACGAAACTAAAATACAAATTGTAATAAATATACAAAATTATAGAACAGGGAATCAAGGGCTAATGTAGAGAGAAAAAGAGAGAGATTGTAAACCACAATTCTTCTGTACAGTGATTGAAGAATGCAAAGATATGGGAGGAAACCTCCCAATTCATTTCCACGATGGCTTTTCATCTTAGGCTTTAATTTCCACAATCCTGGAACCCCGATTATATTTTGCAAAACAAAATTCATTCCTTGATGGATTGGTGATTAATTCGGCCACCAGTGTCAACGAGCTTCTTGAAATGCCAAATCTGTACCAATCCACAATCCACAATCCACAATTAGTATAATCCACAATCCATTACCGACCTTAGAATTTGATTACAAAAATCCCATCCTCACCTTTTACCTAGACATCCCACCATTCCTCACAATTTGCTTGCACTGTTTGTGCATCTTTTATAAGCAATTGATAAATAAAACAAATAAAACAAAAAACCACTATCGCTGCCGCCAACGTCTCCTCTTCAATGGGTCGTCGGCGTTGAAGAGAGAGAAGGCAGAGACATACCTAAACCATAGTAGCATCGCTACGAATGGGTCGTCATGAATGGGTCGCGACGCTGACAGTAGTGTCGCCTCCCCACGCCCGTGTCGGCATTGGTGCTCTCCTCCGTCATCGGTTGCAGTGTTTGAGTGGGTCGTCGGCGGCGAGAAGAGAGAAGGAAGAGACGGGATGAAAGAGGAGAGAAGGAAGATATGGTTTTAAGCATTTCCTGTGTTTTCCAAATTTTTGGTGTTTTGTATAGAGAACACCCAAAACGTAAAAAATGACGTTTTGTGTTTTCAATACAATTTTTTTTTTTTTTTTTTTTTTTAAAATGCGTTTTCGAAAATAGGAAAGAGAACGCGTTTTCACTGTTTTAGAAAACTGAAAAAAGAAAACGACAAAGAGAACACGGCCTAAGCTTCCATACTTGTAGAATACATAAAAAATCATATTCTCAATTCTAAATCCGAGTCTAGTCCAGTAGTTCAAAACATGAATCCTCTTAGTACCTCTTCGAAACCAAGATGACTGCTTTTAGAGTTATTTGGCTACACATACTTGATGATTTGTGCTTTTAGAGTTATTTGGCTACACATACTTGATGATTTGTGCATGTATTTAGTACATGAAAAGACTCTTTACATATTAGTTGTTGGATGAATTCAGTAAAAAGCAAGGATTTGATCTCTTTCTCTTTGTCATGTATATCAATTCTCTTAAAATGATATGCACTGTCGATTGTTTTCTGTCCAAAATGTGGCAAGTATGGGAATTGAAGATTGGGACTTTATTTACTAAAAGATTAACTTATTTTCAGTTTGATTATTACAGTGGACAGTTACCCCACATTTGAAGCGTTATGGTAAGGAAGAACAGGGACATATGTCACAGTTGTATGAAGCCCGATCACTACTTGTCAGACTGTTCAACACAGAAACGATGCCCAAAATGTGGCCAGGGATTTGAGAAATGTATGGAGGTGGAGAAAAATATTTCAAACTTAGGGAGGTTGTTTTTATGTTGTACTAGGGATTGGGTCACTTTGAGTGGAAGAATGAAGTACGGTCTATTACGAAGTCAAGTTATGTTTGTTCGGGTAATTGTAAAGCTAAATATCCGTGCCAAGACATGCCATGTATGTTCATATCAAGATATCCATCAACATTACCATGCACAAAGGAAAGGAAAGAGAGTTACGGAGGATAATGAGAAAGGAAAGGAGAAAGTTTTGTGAATTTGTTGCAACCATGTGATCGAGTTGAAGGCTTCTATTGTATTTGTGAAAATACATGTTTATGTAATCGTCATTGAACTTGTAGTAAATTATGTATGTTGAAAGACTTGGATCTAAAACTTTGATGTAATCATTTTTTATTGCATTATGAAATTCTTCAAATTTATGGAAACTATTTATCAAATTTCATTTAGCAGAGGAAATTTTTCTCTTGATATGTACATTTTAACAGGTTGATTATGGAGGTGTTTTGTGGCTATCACTATCAACAAAAAACCGATTTACATAAAAAGATTTGCCATAAAAGTTCCTTACAATTCCGTTCAAGAGCATAACAAAAAAATCGATTCACATAAAAGATTGACATACAAAATATCTGCCGTAAAAGTTCTTTATAATTCCTTTCAAAAGCATAACAAAAAATCGATTCACAGCTAGTTACATCACAAAAGATATCATAACGTCACTTTACTACCCAGAACAAAAAAAATCAATTTTACATAAATACAAATCACAATAGGCGTTGGCATAAACGCATGGACACTTCTTCATTTGGGTTTTGGGTCGATGACAATCCCTGACCTCTTGAAGACACCATTTTACCTTGTAATTCAACAAAAACCATTCTTTACAATAAATAAGAAATGTAGTGAATTAGCTAAAAGAATTTGATATTTACTCACATGTTTGTTAACTGCAACATCGCTATTTTAATCAACTGGTTCTAATTCGGCATTGAACCATTCCTATCCGAAAGTAAATAGATTAGCATATGACGACATTATCTTATATAGACAGAGACAAATACATACTTGAACTCGAGGACCATCACTTGAGTGATATCTTTTATTGTGTCCCTTCAATCTACATATTGAGCACGTCATGCACACTTGCCCTTTCTTCTTGATGTATGACTTTCCCTAACTTTACATTACCACATCTTCAGCCTGTTTCATTCTCTTTTTCTGTTTCTTTTCCCGTTGAGGCACAATCCACTTAGGTTGGATGATTCTAGGGGCATCCACCTCTGGCCACAATATTTTGCCGTTGATTGGGTTCATGATATTATTGTAACAGTTCATGTAAGTCTCGATTGTGTAACAATTATTAACAAAGTTCTCTGGTTCATTTCTGCAGTCCCGTATCACTGGTATGACATGCATACATGGTGTACCTGTAAGCTCCTACTTTCGGCATGCACATGTATGTTCTTCGAGATCAACTACAAATGTCCTATAATTGCAATCAACCTATCACCTTCGACCCCCAAACAAGTGCAACGTGCATTCTCTTGAAATCTCAGCGATCTTGTGTAGTCTTTTTGTAACCGTTGGACATAAACGACCTTCACATCGTCTCATTTTTTTCGTCTCTGCTGTATTCATTTCATAAACGTCATCTTCATTTATGTCAACATATTTAGAATCATTTTCTCTCTATCGTCCAACAACGTTTTGTTGAACAATTCGCATATGTTGTTAAGGAAAATGTCGCACTTGTAGTGCACTAGAAAGTGTGATCGACTCTACTTTTGAGGGTGTTTCTTTATCAGCCATCCATATGTATCTTTACTTACTTTACAAATTTTTTGTGACCAATATCTAAATTCAGCAACAGTTATTGACTTGGTAGCACGCCAAAGAAGATTCTTTAGTATTTTGCTCTTATGATGGGCGGTGAAGAAGTTTTTGTACATATGTCATACACAGAAGCGATGTTCTACCTTCGATAATAACTCATCACATACATTTTGAAAACCCTTTTGTGTGTCCATCATCAATGTTTAACCCCTCTCATTGCCAATTTCAATGTCCTCTTGGAGCAACTTCATGAACCATCTCCAAGTATCTATGTTCTTTTTCTCGACAACAACATATGCCATGAGGTATATACAGTCATTAGCATCATGTCCAATTACTATTAACATAATTTCCCCAAAATAGCCCCACAAATGGCACCCATCAACACTTACCACTTTCCTGCATCCAATTTTAAAACCGACCTTGTAGGCATTGAAGCATATATAGATACCTTTGAAAACTTGCTCATGTAGATCTATCATCACTGTTAATCCCAAATTCGTCTGAAGTACCTTCGTAATATATCTCCTCAAAAGTTCGAACTGTTCTTCCATGGTTCCAAACAAAAATTCCTTAGAATATCGCCTCATCTTGTTGCCCGAATTTCTACTTATCTCTGTCTTCAATTCATCTTTCACAGTCGCCAAAACGGACTTTGTTTTCCAATCGGGGTCTGCCTTGAACTGTTCAATGTATCTATTTGTCAAGAAAATATAGTTGCAATGTCTATTGTTTTGGCTCTATGTGCATGTGTGCTCGGACGTGTAAGGCTCCACTTGCACTGTCTTCGTCGTACTCAACTTTGAGGCCCATATCCTCCAATTACACCCCATTTTGCAAACTCCTTGTTCTATCATTATACTTTAACTTCACATTGTGACCATTGAGAGCACCATATTTTCTCACTGCAATCTGAAACTCTTCTATTGACCAAAGAGTTGTCCAACCTTAAATTGTGGATTTCTCATATGCGTCTTAACAAAAAACTCTGGAAAGCGAACCATCATCTTCGTCTGATGAACAAGCCAATAATAACTCCTCAAATGATGGATAATCCAAGTCATCGTCTCCCACCTCCCCTACACTCATCAGTCATCACTACTCCTCCATTTCTTGCTTCATTCATGTCTGATCTAATTTCGATGCCATTTGCCACATTGACAAATCATCATCTTCAGAAGCCATATCAACCTCATAATGAACGAAATCATGGTCTTCCTCATAATTTGTCAACAAATTGAAAACAATGGAATTATTTACCTCCGGTCTATAAATAATAATCTGTGCGATATCAGTTACTCATCAAATATAAGTTAATAACTGTCAATAACTGCTTACCAATACAATTCAAGCTGAGGTTCATAATAACACGAAAAAATTCATGAAATCTTGCAATCTGGTAGCTACCCCCAAAAAACCCCAACACATATGCAATCTTGTAGCACCCATAAATATATCATTTGTTCAGATGGGGCTGTTGTGCACAGGTATGGGATCAATTTGGGTAGATTCAGTTTTTGCAATCGCGATGGGGTTGGGCAATTTGGGTTTGCGATTTGGGCATTGAAAAATTAGGGCTCTTTGAATTGAATATGTTTGCATTTTACGGTAAGTGAAATCGCGTCTCACCAGATGACGCTTCTTCACGTGGCAGGAGAAGACGCCATTTGTTTCCACCGAGGACGTCGTTATGCTACCTCAGAGGATGTTTGTGGAGTGACTGATGGAGCCACCTTTGTGTAAGTTCAATTACTGTTCAGCAGCAAAACAAAGTTCACTGACCATAATGTGACGTTGTGTTAAGTTGAGTGAGTAATGAAACTTTTTACTCTAGTTTATAATCATGCAATCGCAGTGATATGCACAATGCGATAACATGGTTTATCTAAGATAGAAATTATTTTGTTTTCTATTTAGATTCAACATTTTCTTGGAAACCAATTGACGCATGAATTCGGATATAAATCTTAGATAGAGCTAAGGATGAAGCTTTTGATCCATAAATCTTTATCTAGCTGGAGTGATAGTGATAAATTGAATAGAGTGAGGGAAAAAAAGAAAAAGAATTCATTTACTAAAATAAAGAAAAAATAGTTTATCATTGTGTGCTCGATAAATTAAATAAAATGTCATATAATTGATACTCCTAAGATACCTTCCTTTGTCTATTGTGATTTGTTTATTTTAGAGCTTGTGAGCTGCAAGAACGAAAATAACGAAGAGTTTTTCAAATGCACGTTGCTGGTCTGCCCTGTTGCGCAATTTAGTGGAAATTTCCCCAGCGTCTTGGATAAGTTAATGGAATCATGATATCCTACTCCCCTACTGTGGCAGGAGAACTTTAATTATGGTTCTCTTACTATACCAACAATGAAATTTTTTTTATCTTGACTACTGGAAACAGGAAATCAAGACGGTACAAGTTAATAGACCAAAAGAACACTTGATTATGAATTCATTAATATATCAGCAATTGGACAAGATTGATGCGATACCAGTATGCTTATTTATTATAGAAAACAGCAATATGTGTGTATCTATATGTGTATCGAGATGGAAGGCTTGAACTCTCATGGCAAATCTACATAATACTAAAAAGAAAAAGAAGTAAAAAATTTATTAATTTTAGTCCCTCTTCGATTTGAATCAAATTAGATTTTTAGTAGAGTCTAATAAAAGTTGGTAAATTGTGTGGTTGAAAAATTAATAGAAGTTGTGTCCCGTAAAATTTGTGATTAAAAATGAGTTTTAAAAAATGAATTTTAAAAGATGAACTTATCAAGTGGATGTTGTTAGCGTGGAGACGAAGTGTTGAAGAAAACTTGAATTTTTATTGATAGTTTTTGAGTTGCTATGGCACACTATATAATTTTTAACTTTTTTTTTTTCATACCATGAGACTACAAGAATGACCTCTATTTATAGGACCACATGGATAACTCTATAGACATTGGAATATAAGAGGACACCTAATAGTTCATGAATTTGCATTATGTATTTTCCTAGATACATTTTCTTCCATTCATGTAACTTTATTTATTTTTCTAAGATTACAAATTAATGCCACATTTCACAGATGTAGAAAGCGTACAACAACAAACTTCATATACGATGCAAATATGTACGAACCAGACTTTTTCTAGTTTTTTACGTAAAAACATGATTTTGGGTTTACGTGCAAAAGATGCAAAAGAAAAATTGAAATACAAAGTATTCAGAAACTGTAAAACTGAAAATGAAAACCAAAAAGGAGACAGTTAATTTGGGTTCTTGCTGGCACAAATCAACAAAGAAAATGCAACCTTTTCTTCTTCTTTTTGCCCCAATTTTTTCTCCTCTAACCACAACCTGCTGTCCAATTCACTTCTTGTCCTAAGCATGAACACAGCATATCCTGATGATGAATTAAAAAGCCAATCATGAACATCCCACATCATATCCACCAATAATCCATCGACAAAAATCGTATGATTTCCGCGAAAATTCCATTGCAATCTCTTTACTTGAATTACATTCTTCTTATCAATATAAACAGACAATTCAGGATTCTTTAATCCCTTCTCTTTATCCAAGCACGTGATCAAAATGTCATGTATCGTGCCCGTGTCACAAAATTTAGCCTTGGTGGAGTACACTGCGTTACCTGAGAAATGTTCACTGCACGACACAAGTGAAAATCGTGCCACATGGACATCAACAATTTGTTTCTTGACCTCGAATTCTTGTTCCATATCTCCAAGAAGTAAACCTAGTTCCGAGTTGACCAAAACCATAATATAAAATCCTTTGACCGGCTCAGGTCCAATGTTATATCGAGCGCAAGAGATATCCCAAAAGACTTCAATCCTTGAATCGCAGGATTCAAAAGTTTTTGTACCTTTGACTTTGCTTAAAAGCCGCGAGTTTTTACTTAGTTTGGAAGGGCTAAAAGGATAATCAGAAATACCAATAGAGAAGCCTAGGCCCAACAGATTGCACCAGGTGAGTTTGATCATGACCTGCTTCAAAGTTGAGAGTTCGACTTTGTAAATACATGTCACTGCATTTTGAATTGAAGGGATTAAATTTGTTGAAGAATAAGCCTGATTTGAAGGACCTGAACAATACGAATCCGATACTTTGATCGCGTGTTCATTATAACACGCTGCGATATTTCTCATAGTCGAAAAATCCCAGAAACTAAAAAGAAAAAATGTTCTAATAATTGATTCTGTTGACAAAGAACTGCAAGAAACAGAAGATAGATTAATTGAGATAGGGTGGGGGTGGGGATCAAGGGTAGATGAAGAAGGCTTTTATCCTTTGCCTTTGCAGGACGAAAGTGGGAGCTATAGAGTATAGAAGATTGAACTAAATGTTTATGTGCTTTTATTCTCTGATGAGAAACAGTCTTTTCTCTCATATCAGACTTCTAGCACTGTTGTAACTGAAACACCCAAAAAACAAAGAAATTAAGGATACCAAAGTTCCAGTTATTGGACAGGTAATTCACATTTATTAGGAATCTCTAACTTTAGTATATATGACAAAATTCATATACATGGTAATAAATGGCCATATTAATTCGCGGGATGTTTCTTCATAGGGCTTTATCAACGACAGTTTATCCATGACAATTAAAAAAAAAAATTAGAAAAAAAACTGGTGCACCAAGGTTTGACCGGATCTGGTTCTTTGAATATAAAAACCTTTAGGATAATTATCAACTTGATCAGGATAATCTTGGCAGCAATGCAGGGTGAGCAAGTAAATATCACGTTTGATTCCATTATTTTATGTGGCGAGTAAGACCTCATATTAAATTAGTACTAATGTCATTTTAAAATGACTATGATGGCTTGATATACTCTATGATTCTTTTGTATGTTTGGTAAAAAAAAAAAATTGAAATACCATTTTCTACTAATAATTTCGTAAACGGTGGCTACGCGTGTCATACGATATCATTGGAGGAAACTGTTAGTGACGACAGTTAAAAAAAAAAATTTGAAGACAAGAATTGGGCCCAAACAATCATAAATAGAAATGAAGACACACACAAATTTAGGTAAATATTTTATTACGCGACCTTAATGTTGTTAATGTACGAATATGTTTCACCCTCACACGAAACGAACTAGCGTTATCATTGCAATAAAAGCACGACAAGCCACAATAAATAACTTATATATCAATAAAAATTAAAGATTTCGAAAATAATTGATAGCATTAGTTGTGTATTATGGAACATTACTTGTGTGTATGTGGGTTCATTGTAATTTATTGTAAACATCACTTCAAAACGTTGAATATGACTAATGTTTATAAATTATTTTTTACTCACAAACATATAATCATACTATCGATTCCATCCCTCGTTTGTATATATTAAACTTATTATATACAACTCTCGAACATGTGAGTGGAACATTATTTCTTCAAGAATTAAACGAGCTTAAAAGTCTTTATAACATTTTTTATAAACTTAAATAAAGAAAAAGTCGAGCTAATTGTTTAGGTATTTATCTACTAATTTTACACATCATTATGGAATTCTCTCTTGGAAGTTCTCTTGTTGATGAGATTTTGGTCACATATCAGTGTCTCATTGTCTCACTTTGAAGGCTCCAACTGTATTATCCACAATGCAGTTGCAGATGGGAACATTCAAAAAGATTGAAAAGGTTGAACTTTTGACAAGAAAATTGATGTCCTTTTCTATCCTCTTATGTCCTGATCTGGACTGAAAGACATATTTATTCATAAAAATGGACTTAGTTGTGTATGTATGTGTGTAATATGATTTTTAAAATATCTTACAACTGCCAGTTAAGTAAAGAGAGAAGTAAGTTCTTCATTTTTGTGTAATTTAAAATACAAAATTTGGAAAAGTGCCCCAGTCATGGGGAGGTCTTACACTTCATGGCCGTGGATTAGCTCGATGAATAGTAGTGTAGTTAGAAATCTGATTTTAGAAAATTTTGATAAAAGTTATGAATTCCATGAAAATTAATTATTGACTTGGATTTAAATTTTTATCAATTTTTTAACTACTTGAAAAGAGGCTAAGGCTCCGTTTGATTGGCGATATTTTCTCTGAAAGTAGGAAAATATTTTCCTACTTCTACTTTTTGACTGTTTGATATGCTAAATTTTCCACGGAAAATGTTTTCCTCCCTTTTTCTAGGTACAACCCTTTAATGCACGAATGGTGGAAAATGTTTTCCAACCTTTTAGGTGGGAAAACATTTTCCAACTTTTTTTTTTAAAGTAATGGCAACCAATTCTATCAACCATTGTAAAAAAAAATTCATTTTTGTTGACAATTTCTATGCAAAACAAAGTCAAACGAATATGATAATTTTTTCTAATTGTTTTAAATTTTTTTTTTTTTTACTTTTTGGTAATTGGAACAAATTCTTAACCCAATAGTAGAAAATATTATCACTTTAATGGACAATTTCCATAAAAAAAGAAATCAAACGGATTTCAAACTTTCAACATTTTCCATGGAAAATTATATCAATCAAACACATTTAATTACAATCCCCCGTAAAACAAGTTTTAGGCAAATATTTTTCCTGGAATTCGTTTTCTTTCCACCATATTTTCCATGGTGGAATCAAACGGACCCTAATTGATATATTATTTTAAATGAAATATATCAATTAATGTCTCTTATACGGCTAATTATTGATCTAGATAGATCGCATTACTGTGGCCCAATGGATATCCAAGTCCATGTTGAACCTCGCACTTTTCTCCAAAAAACCACATCAACCTGGCTGGACGAAAAAGTGTAGGGAGTGCCGCAACGAGTTGTGCTAGATGTCTATCATCTATAGGTGGGGGTCAGTGGGCCCTATTCATCTAGAATAATTTTGCCGCAACAATGACGATCCACATGGTGTCATGTGAGGTCCATAGACCCCACAAGATTTTGAAATTTTTGTTCGTTCGTTTGTTTTTTTTTTTTATCAAAATTTTATATTTTTATTCTTCCCTTTTTTTTAGCATTGTGAATTGCTTCTTCCTTAAATCTATAAATTGTTTATAAACACTAAAGTCACTTTTTTATCTACACTTCTAAATACTATAAGTACTGCTAGCTTATCCACCACTCAATTATATCAATATAAAACTTAAACCATTTATAAACATTGTCAAACATGCTTGCATTCATTTCACATTCCTCATTAATATCTAGAGTTTTTTGAGTTTCATCAAAACCTAATGTTCGTCACCCGATCAAATCGTTAGCCACTAGACCACCTCTCTTCCCATCTCTCAATTCTTGATTCACAATTAGTTTTACATTGTTTCAAAAAAATATATAAAACCTCTGTTTGACAACTATTATTTCTAAACACTTTATTCTACATACTCATTTTCAATAATACATTCACATAATAAATGCTAGAATTTGGTTTAAAGAAATAAACAATTGGTCAAGTATAAAATCATGAAAAATGTGAACAGTGAATTTCGCGTCAATTTCAGCCAAATATTCAGATTTGATCCGATATTCAAATTATGAAAATAAATAAATAAATAAACTTGTTCTACTTGTCGAGTAGATCATTGTAGTATATTTGAAATCTTAAAATCAATTATGAAAGAATGAGAAATTGTGATCCAAAGTTGGAGGAATAATCAGATTTTCTACACCTAATATTGTCGTTCGAGCGACAGCCAAGCACCAGGCGAGCAACAAGCTCTTTGCTTTTGGCGCTCGAGCGACAGCAAAGGTTGTGACCTTTGTCAAATGTTGCCGAGTTTTGGAGCGTGTCTCTTTACTCACAACCTCTCCTCCTCTATAAATAAGATCATGTGAACATCCTTTAACTCATCTCAATTATCTGTTTGATTCGTTATTCTTGTATTTGGAATGCTACACACATAAGAAGGTAGTTATTGCATCTTGAGAGTTGATTGCCGTCATTTGTAAGTACCGTTGCGGGAAAAAATCGACTTCAGGACAGAAAGTTTAACTCCTGCCTCGACTTTGCTTCCATTTTTCTTGGTGTTACTTTGTCCCTTTTCGTTGGCATTTTAACTTCCATTTCTTTGATATTTATTTCTCAATTCTTTGACGTTACTTTATCCAAATTTTGGTAATATTGCTCATTTCAATTTGTTAAAGAAATCACTCATTTTACAAACAAACAATAAATTATTCTGCATGTAAATTCAATTTTTTTCCACTTTTTAATCACACATTCTCTAAAATTCACTATTCAAACTTTATTTTTGCCAAATAATGGTCATCAAAAAGGAGCTAAACTTACTTTTTGATCCCATACTAAAAAATAACTAACTCTGTCGTTGACTGCAACCCGAACCAATTCAAATAGATCGCATGGCTCCTTAAAGGCCTCAGTTTCTTGATATACTTGAGTGTGGGTAGGTTCTTGAAAACCTTGCACCAAAAAATCAGCGAAGTGAGCACGCTGCATGTGCCCAATCTGAACGTGCGAGCTCTCATCACACAAAAGGATCCCACTTACTGGGATTTGGCACTTACTGAGATTTGGGACCATGAACACCAGTTCCATTTTTATTGCGTGGAATCTTTTCTTCATAATATAGGAGGCAAGTTCTGATCAATGCCATGCAATAAAACCTTAATGTCGGATGCAAAAGCTACATTTATACTGTTTCATCACTGAGAAACACGATTGTTTAAGGAGCAAGAAATCTGTGGACCATAGGAGCCAATACATAATTCATGATCAAAGCCAACAACTGGAACCCATCGTATTCGTTTATAGTAGGGATATATTAGGCTTTCATATACCATATAGTGAATTTATAATAGAAAAATAGAAAAATTGATCTACAATAACGTAACTCTAATATTATGAGTTAATTGTTTTACTCATAGCTTTTGTATCATTATTGCTCTAGAAAATAAATATAAAACATAGGCATTCCAATTTCCAAGTGAATGAGATAAAAGACAAATAAGAATGTACTTTTCCATTTTGCGAGTCAAACCAGGTTTATTCAATATTGTTTGCTTAGGTTCAGCTAATACATAAACAAACCAATTACTCTGATGATTTAGCAGACAATCTGCCCCAGCCAGCTCACAAATTTTAAGTTTCTGCTCTAAGATGCGGAATTAATGGTCTCAATTATAATAAATCCCAACAACTGCACCAACAAAATCTAGTTTCTTAGTAAGCAGAAACGACAAATTGTTGAAGCCCACATGCATAAAAAAATCCAATGTTGGATGTGATTGTTCAAAAGAAAAACAATTTCTTTTTGCTAAGAAATGATAATAATGAATTGGCAAAGATAGCTTTGATATAACTGGACCAGAAGCTGTACAAATAATGGAGAATCTTACAGATTTATCAGATAGTTTTATACTAATCATGCAGTCAAAGCTTCACCCTTGAAACCATTTTTGTCCTCATCTAGAGACCTACACTAAAAAATTTCGTTACACTGATTACAGCAAAAATCAAAGCTTGTCCTCAATAAATTTGGGTCGACCACAAAAACGTATTGGGCACAAATGGATGATCGTCAATTATTACATCCCACGAGAATGAATAAAGAAGACGAATCTTCAAACGTACTAGTCAGGGTTGGCTGTCAAGAAGTGTAACTCATAAGACAGTATTGTGCGTTCATATATTTCTTTATTTCCAAAGAATCAGTACAGTCACAAGGCTCCTCCAAATGAACACTGGCAAAATGTAGTTATCCTTGTCCTTAAAGAAAGCATCAATGTTATGAAGAATATGGTCCAATCTATTCATTGATTCTGTAAATTCTGTCAAGAAACTTATACAACTTTAGGCATATGCCAGAAAATCCTTGCAAAGTGTCGAGTATAAACATTGTCCCATAGAGAAATCCCTCCCTAACACCAAACTTCATGTACCAGTTTCGTGTTAGGGATTAGGCTTTAATAACATTTTAAGAGAGCCATAATTCACAAGGAAATCGCAAAAAACTAAAGCAAACAAGCAAATGTATAGTGGTTTGCCTCAATGTCGGATCTACTTCCACAAGCCACTGCAGATTTTTATTAAAATGGAGAAGAAAAGTAGAAGGTTATCTTCTCGACTCTTGTACACTCAAAGTAGGTTCCCTAGACTCCTTTATCTAGTGTACAATATATATGATTTAGAAAAAAAAAATATGGAAAAGAAGCAAAAAAATTAATAAAAGACTGTCTATAATTTTATTAAATGATGACCAAGGGACCACACATTGATTCCTATTTATAATAAAACAAGATTAACAACCATCCACTATTTTTGTTTCTAGTTTTTATCCAAAGATAAGATGACTATCAAATAACAAACTAACAACTTTTCATTTTGTAAGGCTGTAATAATTAATTGATTCTATAATGCTAGATCTTTTCCTTGTTGGACTATCATTTGATTTGCATTAATTTACCCCAAACCTTCTTGATCACTTAAACTCTCTCCGTTGATTTTTGAATATTGTGAGGATATCAACGTCATCACACCAAGATTTTTGGGTATCTGTTGAATTTGAGAGATAAAAATGATGAACAATGGAATATTATTAACTCATTTGTTCTGATTTACAATGGGGAATAGTGATGGCTTATATAGAGTAATAAGCAACGGTCTCCTTCCTATCCTCATATAGACTGCTGTACAATACATAAGAATGGATAAAAGTAGAGTTGGCTTTATGTACTGAGCTGCTCCTTTTTCCCTAAATGTGGCCTATGATGAAAATGACCTTTCTGAGGCCAGCCTATGATGAACTAAGTTCTGAGGCAACTAGTTCTTTCTTTAACTAGTCTTTGTTTCTCAACACCCCCCCTCAAGTTGGGTTCGAATAAGTTGATTGATCCCAACTTGCCAAGAATGTTAAAATGACTGGTTTTATCGAGTGCCTTGGTAAAGATGTCCGCCAATTGTTCTTTGCTTCTAACGAATAGGGTTTCTATTTCTCCCGACTGTACTTTTTCTCTAACAAAGTGACAATTGACTTCGATGTGTTTGGTCCTCTCATGAAAGACTGGATTGGATGCAATATGTCGCGCAGCTTGATTGTCGCAATGCATTTGCATAGCTCCTATGTATTCTGTCTTCATGTCTTTAAGCAGTTGCTTGATCCAAATGAGTTCACTTGCTGTGGATGCCATAGCACGATACTCTGCTTCTGCACTTGACCTTGCTACAACATTTTGTTTTTTGTTTTTCCAAGTGACCAAGTTGCCACCTACAAAGGTACAGAAGCCTGTAGTTGATTTTCTATCGCAGCTCCCGGCCCAATCTGCATCAGAAAAACCAATTACAGTATTAGAGTTATTTTTCCGCATCCAAATTCCTTGACCTGGAGTGCCTTTAAGATATCTTAGTATCCTATCAATGGCACTTAAGTGACTGGTACGTGGAGCATGCATAAATTGGCTTACAACACTTACTGCAAATGCAATGTCAGGTCTGGTAACTGTAAGATAGATTAGTTTCCCTACCAACCTTTGATATTGTCCTATGCCAGGTAGTAAATCACCATTTTCTGGTCCAGGTTTAACATTGGTTTCCATTTGGGTACCGGCTGGTTTAACTCCTAGCTTACCAGTTTCTTTTAACAAGTCAATGACATATTTTCTTTGAGATAGGAATAGGCCTTTGCTGGAGTGAGCTATTTCTATTCCAAGAAAATATGAGAGTTTTCCAAGGTCTTTGATATCAAATTCGTCTTTCAAGTGTCGTTTGACTCTTTTAATTTCTTCATTATCATTCCCAGTGATGATGATGTCGTCAACATAGACTAAAATAATAGTAGTGGAATTTTGTGAGTGTTTGACAAACATGGATGAATCGGCTGTGCTTTTGATAAAATTATTTTTCAAAAGGGAAAAACTTAGTTTGGCATACCATGCTCTTGGAGATTGTTTAAAACCGTAGATTGACTTTTTTAGCTTACACACTAGCGATGGATCTGAAGTATTTTTATGGCCTGGGGGAAGAGTCATATAGACCTCTTCTTCCAGAATTCCTTGAAGGAAAGTATTTTTAACATTCATTTGAAACATATTCCATCCTAAGTTGGTAGCTACAGATAATAGAATTCTAACGGTGCTCATTTTTGCTACTGGTGCAAAGGTTTCTTGATAGTCAATGCCGTAGGTTTGGGTAAAACCTTTGGCAACTAGCCTAGCCTTATATCTTTCAATCGTACCATCACTATTGTATTTGATTTTATAAACCCATCGACAGCCTACCGGTTGTTTTCCCTTTGGTAAGTGGGCAATATCCCATGTGTCATTTTTTTCTAAAGCTTGAAGTTCTTCATTCATAGCCTTACGCCAGATAGGATCCTAGGTGGCTTCATTAAAGTTCGTGGGTTCGGTTTGTTTGGATATGTTACCCAAATAGGCCCGATATTCAGGAGAAACTTGTTTATAAGAGATACAGTTTTGAATAGGATACATTACCTGATGGGATACATCACCCTTTTGAATTAGATACATCACCTGATTGGATACATAATCCCTTAATCTGGCAGGAGGTTGGATTTGTCGACTGGATCTTCTCAAGACAATTTCTTCTTGAGTTGATTCCTCACTTGATTCATTTTCCTCGTCTTCTTCTCCCCCTGAAGAAATTGCACCTGTTCTACCAGTTTGTTCATCCTCCTCATGCTCAACCTGTTCTTGATTTGTTTCTTCCGGGAAAAAGAAAGTATTTGGTGGTAACATAGTTGGTTGACTTTGCGCATGTTTTTGTTCATTTTGTTGATAATAGGGCGTGTTTTCAAAAAAGGAAATGTGACGTGAGAAATAGAGTTTATGAGTTTTTGGATCATAACACTTATATCCCTTTTTTTCAGAAGAATATCCTAAAAACATGGTTTTAACCGAGTTTTTATCCAATTTGTCATGTCTTTTTATGTGTACGAAACATGTACAGCCGAAGACCCGTATATGGTCAAGGTCAATTTTCCTACCTTTAAGAATTTCTAACGGACTCATGTTTTTCAACCTTGCACTAGGCAATCTGTTTATAAGGTAAGTAGCCGTTAACACGGCGTCTGACCAGTAGGATTTTGGGACATTACTTTGGAAGAGAAGAGACCTAGTGACTTCAAGTAGGTGACGATTTTTCCTTTCGGAAACTCCGTTTTGTTCAGGTGTGTTAATACAGGTAGTCTGATGTAAAATTCCTTTTAATTTGAAAAAGTCTAAAAAGTTTTTGTTTACATATTCTATCCCATTATCAGATCTAAAAATCTTGATTTTTGCATCATATTGGTTTTCAATAAAAGTAAAATATTCTTGGAAACATGAGAAAACCTCATTTTTTCCTTTCAAAAGATAAATTCAAGTAGTACGAGAAAAATCATCGATAAATGTAACAAAATATTTAAAGTTGTTATAAGAATCCACAGGAGCCGGCTCCCACACATCAGAGTGAATTAAGTCAAAGCATTTTTCTGAAACATGGGTAGATAAGGAAAACGGCAACCTAGTTTGCTTTGAAAACTTACAAACATCGCAATTGCTAGAGTTAAGATTATAACAAAACAGTTTATTTAAAACTTGATCAGATGGATGACCAAATCTCCAATGCAGCAACTTGTCCTGATTTGTAAGACTGACTGATACATGACATCTATTGGGAATTTCTTCAAGATAATAAAGCCCGTTTTTTAAAAAACCCTCACCAATCTTCTTCCCTGATTCTCGATCCTGAAAGATCACTCTATCTGGTGAGAATATAACATTACAATTTAATTTTTGAGTTATTTTACTAACAGATAATAGATTTGAATTAAAGCCCGGTAAGTATAAAATATTTTTTACGATTTTTGAAAAAAATCTGGTTGTACCAGAGCCCCAAATTTGAGCTTTATTTCCATTTGCAACAATTACGTGCTGAGGTTCCTTAATTTGGGCGATATTTTGAATTTTATTTTTGTCCCATGTCATATGGTCGGTAGCACCAGAGTCAATAATTCATTTACTCGTATTTTGACAGAAATTAGCAATTTTAGAAATATTTAAAGTATTTAAATCGGGTTTAGAGTGTACAAAACCTGAAGTTTGTTGTTGTAACAAACCGTTTAGTTGGCCCAGTAGCTGTGTCAATTGGGCTGTAGGAGTTCCGGAAGGCCCAATACCTTCAATTAAATTGGATTGGCCCAATTCTTGACCAAATCCAAGTCCAGCCAAAGGTCCATTGCTAGATCCATTATGCCCCTTATGCTCAACTCCAAGTCCAGGCCCAGCTCCCAGTCTAAGTCCAGGCCCTTCATTAGGGCAAAAGTTGACGCCTCTGCTTGCACCCCCGAATCCTCCAAATCGCCTCTCCCTTCTTGCTCCGTTCCAGTTTCCTCTCTCCCCCTTGTTCCGGGCCGGCCGGAGATGAGGATGAAGGATCCAACAGCCTTCTTGGTTGTGCCCTGCACGTTTGCAGTGGTCGCACCAGTCGGCCGTTGAGATCCCCCTTGTTTTGGCCGAGTCTCTGAAATTAGGGATTGGATGTTGAGCCTTGAAGGCTCGATTGTTTTCGGAATTTTCCGATTGTTGTGGGTTCATGAGTGTTCTTCGGTATTCCTCTTGCTCGATTGCTGCTACTATATCGTCGAAGCTTGGCATTTCGGCTGAGAGGAGGATTTGGGATCGGGCTGCCTCATAACTTGCATCGAGTGCTCCCAGATAAGTAAAAATTAAGTCATGCTCGTTCCTTTTCTGAATTTCGACCTCGTCTGTTGTTGGTGGGAGAAAAGTGTTGAGTTTCTCCCATTTTGAAACTAACTCTGTCACCAATTGCATGTTGCTTTGATTACTTTGTTTGATCTTTGAAATCTCCTGTTTGAGGCTAAAAATGTGGGCAAAGTTCTTCTGTTGGCCATATAATTTCTTGGCTTTGTCCCACACTTCTTTCGACGAGTTGTAGTACATGAACATGTTGGAAATGTGTGGCTCCATGGTGTTTAGCAGCCACGACATAACCATGTGGTATGTGGTTTGCCATTCTTCAACTTTGGCTATTTCTGTTTCTCTTGGTTTCTGGGGATCTGTAGGTTTGGGTTTTTCTTTGGTGCCTGTGACAAACTGTAGTTTGCCTTTGCCACTGAGACCGATCGTAACTGATCTGGACCAGGGTATATAGTTTCTGTTGCCATTGAGTGCTATGCTTGTGATCTTTGCGTTGTCCGTGTGTTGGGACATGGTTTGAATGTGGAAAACTTTCTTAAGCTCTGTTGGCCTTTTGCTTCTACAGGTTTAAAACCTGCTCTGATACCATGTTGAATTTGAGAGATAAAAATGATGAACAATGGAATATTATTAACTCATTTGTTCTGATTTACAATGGGGGAATAGTGATGGCTTATATAGAGTAATAAGCAACGGTCTCCTGTCCTATCCTCATATAGACTGCTGTACAATACATAAGAATGGATAAAAGTAGAGTTGGCTTTATGTACTGAGCTGCTCCTTTTTCCCTAAATGTGGCCTATGATGAAAATGACTTTTCTGAGGCCAGCCTATGATGAACTAAGTTCTGAGGCAACTAGTTCTTTCTTTAACTAGTCTTTGTTTCTCAACAGTATCCTTATCAATCTTTTGCTCATCCTTTTTTTGTTGCCAAGCTGTGAGATATTGCTAACAGATTTTATACCCAATTAAGATGCATTTAATTGACATAAGCAGGAGCAAAGAAAATACTGAAAGAAAGCCTAATATGAAAATCTATATCGTATTTTAACTCTTGTATCTGCTCTGCCAACATTGTTAGATTTAAAAACTCCTCAAAGATAAATTGATGAACATTGGAAGAGTCGCGTCAATATAGAATCAAAGGAGAAATCAATTATCTGAAGACGCTGAACCCGAGATCTCAGTTATACAAGAAAAGGCCATTAATTATGTGTCTACTATTCAATATCATATGGAACAATCTTTGCCAACTGGTTTCTTCCATTAATCGCTTGCTAAAACTACATTTAGGCACTCCTGTCAACCAACTCTTAGAAAGCATTACTAACATTTTCACACATTATGTCCAGTCTGTCTATTAATAAAAAGAGTTGATTGAGAAAGTTATCAGCAATTTACTGCAAAGGAAACAGAAGGCACATCGTAAAAAGAGCATTGCCATGTGTTACTTTGCAAAGGTTACCGTTAGATTTTATACACAATAATAGAGAAGTGAAAGAGAGAAATCAACACAGGAATTTAACGTGATTCAACAATGTGCCTATATTCACAAGGAGCAAGGTGGAGATATTTTATGGAGAATAATAGAGTTACATCATCAATATATATATATATATATATATATATATTAACTGTAGCGACCCAAATTTTAAAATGTCAATTTTATAACTTAAGTTGTGTCGCTACGACGCTTCCGTCAAAATTTAGAATTTATTTTACGTTCCGTCGAGTTGTCTAGCAAAATATTTAATATAAGAATTCAAAACGATTTTTAATTTTAAAAATTCAATATTTCCTTATTGGGTCGAATTCTACACCCGATATCTATTTTAAATTACTCTTGGTCAAATATTCTTCTTTAGCCCAAGTTTAAGTCCATTATCAGCCCAATCGATTGTTCATATTCTGGAGCCTAGGTTTGTATGGCTCAATTGTGTCAAAAACCTAAAATCCAAAATTCCAAAATCCACTCCCGGCTGCAAAACTCCTCAGA
This sequence comes from Fraxinus excelsior, assembly GCA_019097785.1. NCBI lineage: Eukaryota > Viridiplantae > Streptophyta > Magnoliopsida > Lamiales > Oleaceae > Fraxinus > Fraxinus excelsior. The sequence goes on along the minus strand of CM032626.1, from coordinate 42,208,192 downwards.
AAGCTTGACATTCAACTGGTAAATCCCTTCACGTTTCAACAATTATTTTTATTTGATTTCATCATCATCATCATTGTCTAATCCATTAACATTATACCAGTTTCTTCCATATTCAAGCTGTAAACTTCAAACCCAAAATTCATTCTCGGCAAAAAATCGGTGCAGGTAACCTATTCGAAATTTATTTTCAATTTGCTTTTGAGATTCTATAATCTCTATATCATCTTAATATATATTCACAAAAAAAATGCAGAAAACGAGATTCGGATTTTAATACCGTGAGTCGAGTTTCGAACGACCCGCAACTTCATCATCTTGCTCTCCATATCTTGCTCGTACATTTGGACTTCCTTCTTTGGCCTTGATTTTGGCTGAAAATCATTATAATGTAAAATCCATTTGGAAATCTTCACTGCCTGTAGCTTTCTGCGTGAGTTTGGGATTGAGAATGGGGGGTTGGGTTATAAATATTGAAAGTTTATTTTTAAATCCTTAAGTTTGGCCAAAAGTTTAAGTTAGTCCCTTATTTGATTTTTATTCTTTTACAATCCCTAAAGTTTAATTATTTTTCAAATTAAATATAATTTACTTTCTAATTTTATCATTTTGTCCCTAAACATTCGAGTTTTGATAATTAGACCCTAAAGATTTAAAGAATCATCCAATTACTCATTTATTTACTTTCCAAAAAGTTCAATCAAGTCCCTAAAAATTTTAAAATATTAATTAGGACTTAGTATCCTAAATTATGTTAATTTTGTTCTTGCTAGACGAGTCGCAGGAAAAGTTTAAAGCACAGTAACATCACATTCATTCAATTTCAAGAAAATTTCAAGACTTTGAGGTGGGATTTACATTTAAGCAATTATGGTTATTTTGTCTGTGTTAATTCTTGATATGTGATTTTGATTGTGATATTATGCCTATACATATGAAAAGATTGCCAGGGGCCGTAAATAGGTCCGAGATCGAAAGTGGGTCCTTGGGGTTGTCCCACAGTGCAAAATTGTTAAGCGCTTAACATGTTGTCAGAGACCGTAAATAGGTCCGGGATCGTAATTGGGTCCTTGGGAATGTCCCACAGTACATATTTCTACAGTATGTTGTATTTTTATTATATTCATAATTTGATTTCATGTTTAGATTTAACATGGACTGATTGTTATTTCCCCACTGAGTATAATTCGTTATGCTCACCCTAATATTTTTCCATTCTTCCAGGTTAAGGAGCTCGGCAAGGCAAGACAATGAGCGGGGCAATCATGATTAAATAATAGATAATTTAAATTATAAATTTTTGAAACTAGTATTTTAATGGCCGGTTTCCATTTTGTCTTAAATCTCAAATTTTAGTATTTTTACAAATTGTGGCACTTTACTTATTTTATTTGGTATTGACTCTTGAATGAGTAAATTATTCAAATAATGTTTCCGCATTTAGTGTTTATTTTCTATAGTTTTGAAAAAATAAATATTTACGCATTTTGACGTTTATTGAGGAAAGTTATTTACAGGATATTTCGATTTAAGTAGCGTCTTGTGTTTATGGAATTTGGGGCGTTACAGTGTGGTATCAGAGCACAGGTTTACCTTCTGTAGACTTGTGAAAATTTTACAAAAATAAATGAGAAAATGTCTAATATTTAATTTAAATGCTACCCGCTCTTGCCGCGCCATGCCACTCCGAAAATGTAAAATGTTTAGAAAATTTTATTTGATGAAATTTGAAAATTTTCATTTGTTGGATACCATGAATTTATTATATATCTGCATCTGAAATTGAATGTTTACAATGAAAAGTTACATGAAAATGAAATTTTACTATAGTTTATGCAGTTTGAGATGTTTGAAAGTTTGTATCCAGTATATGTTATAAGATTTTCCATGAGTTATTATGTTTAGGAGTTGAACTGGTGATGTGAAATATTTAAAAAAATTCAGAAATTATAAGTTTAGTCCTCGGAATTAAACTAAAACCAATAGTAACCCATTTCAATGGAATTTACTTGCATAATTGGTATGCCAAAGGGAATGTTTGAGAGAGAGATGTAAGAACAAATGTTTGTGGAATTCAGTAGGAGAACATATTTTGGATTATAGATATTAGTTGCAATTTTATTATTTTGTTTTCCTTTTGGAAAATTTGAGATAATAATAAAATTTGATTTTAGCTCAACTGTGTTTTCTATGATGTTTTCTTTTAGATTTTATTACTCATGGTTGAGCATTGTGAATTGCACAATTAAGTGGAGGTTGAGACTAATATTGTTATGGTTTAGGAAATGTCTCGTAGAACAAATCGAACTCCTGCGAATCAGGCTGCTGGAAGATAAGCTACCCCATGCCAGATTGCTACTGGTGATGCGGGAAATAATGCATTAAGGGACCTTGCGAATGCTCTCCAGATGTTCACTCAGCAACAAGTCCCAACAGCTCCACGGAGCGCCCCTAATTTACCGAATCCACATGCTAATGCAAACAACACCAGCATGGTTGTTGAACAGTTTCGCCGATATAAGCCACCAACATTCGATGGTCGAGAGGGACCCCTAGCTGCAGGGGAATGGCTAAGGGCATTAGAACGGATCTTTAAACACATAGCCTGCTCGGACACTCAGAAAGTGTCATGCGCTGTATTCCAGCTTGCTGAGGACGCAGATCATTGGTAGGAGTCATATCTGCGCACCAGGACTGAAGCACAGCAACTTGAACTGACATGGGCAGGATTCAAGGAGTTAATAATACAAAGGTATTTTCCCCAATCTATTCGGGATCAGAAAGAAACAGAGTTCCTTGAACTTAGGCAGGGAAGTATGTCAGTGGTGGAATATGAAACGAAATTCAACCAGTTATCCAGGTAGTGGTGGCAATGGGCCGAGTCGAGCC